>JAKOGI010004756.1:0-5000 GCA_029747015.1 Carnegiea gigantea | reverse complement strand
GGAAAAATGTTGTCTTTAAGTAATGTTTTATTTGTCCCTTCCCTTCGTAGAAACTTGGTTTCTAGTACCCTTCTTGACGTGGCTGGCCTTAAAATTGTGCAAGAAGCTGGTAAAGTTGTTATCATACGAAATGGGGACTTCGTTGGGAAGGGGTATCGTAGTGGGGGACTCCTTGTTTTGAATGCTGTTGCGCAAATTAATAATGAAACTACTGCCAATTCCGTTTATGTTGCTGAGTCTGTCGATTTGTGGCATGGTAGACTTGGACATGTTAATTTTGCTTCATTGAAAAGACTTAGAAACATGCATTTAATTCCAAATGTGAATACTGAAAATTGTTCTAAGTGTTCAGTCTATGTTGAAGCAAAATTTGCCAAGAAGCCTTTTAAAACTGTAACAACCAGGAAAACAGAATTGTTAGAACTAGTACACTCAGACTTAGCAGACTTTAAGAACACTATAAGTAAGGGTGGAAAGAAATGATATATTACCTTTGTAGACAACTACTCCAGATATACCAACATTTACCTCCCTAAGTCTAAGGATGAGGCTGAGAAAATGTTCTTAAAGTACAAAGCCGAAGTTGAGAATCAGTTAGATCGAAAAATCAAAAGACTTAGGTCTGACAGAGGTGGGGAATATGATACCAATTCTTTGGCTACCTTCTATGAGAAAAATGGCATAATACATGAGACTAGTGCTCCTTACACTCCCCAACAAAACGGCGTTGCTGAACGGAAAAATCGTACCCTTAAAGATATGATGAATGCCATGCTTGTTAGTTCTGGTTTATCTGATAATATGTGGGAGGAGGCTATCTTGACAGCTTGTTTTATACTCAACAGAGTTCCCCACAAGAAGTTAGATACAACCCCTTATGAATTGTGGAAAGGGTATGCTCCCAACCTGAATTATCTAAAAGTGTAGGGGTGTTTAGCCAAAGTTGCACTACCTAGTCATAAACGTTCAAACATCGCCCCTAAGACATTTGATGCTGTCTTTATTGGTTATGCCCAAAACAGTGCTGCATATAGATTTATGTCTTTATTTGACTTTTTTATTTCGGAGTATAGAGATGCTGATTTCTTTGAGCATGTTTTCCCCTTGAAAAGGAATGTGTCACATACTGTGTCTAATACTGTATCTGAACATATGAACTTGCCTGCTTCTAGCTCTAGTGTTAGAGACTTGGGAACTGAACCTAGAAGAAGCAAGAGACAGAGGATTGAAACTAGTTTTGGCCCTTACTTTATCACGTCTTTTCTAGTAGAGGTCCTTGAGAACTTTGACATTGATGCTTTGACCGATGAACTCGTGTCTCTTTATTTACTTGAGGAAGATCCCAAAACCTACTAAGAGGCTATGAGGTCTATAGATGCTAATTTCTGGAAGGAAGCTATTAAGAGTGAAATAGATTCCCTTGAATCAAACAAAACTTGGGAATTGACCGACTTGCCTAAGGGTTGTAGACCCATTAGTAGTAAATGGATCTTCAAGAAGAAACTTAGGACTGATGGCTCTATTAAAAGGTACAAAGCTAGATTAGTCATTAGAGGCTTTGACCAAAAGAAGGGAATTGATTTCTTTGATACTTATTCTCCTGTGACCAAAATTGCAACAGTCAGAAGTCTAGTTGCTTTGGCTGCTATCCCTGATCTTGTGGTACATCAGATGGATGTCAAAACAGCATTCCTCAATGGGGACTTAGAGGAAGAAATTTATATGTCACAACCTGAAGGGTGTGAGGTCCCTGGTCAGGAGAACAAAGTATGCAAACTAAGAAAATCCCTTTATGGTCTAAAGCAAGCCGCAAAACAGTGGTATGAGAAATTTGCTAGCTCTTTAGAGAAAAATGGCTTTACTGTTAACAACTCAGATTCTTGTGTTTATTTCAAAATGTTTAGATCTGATTATGTGATCATATGCTTGTATGTGGATGATATGCTGATCTTTGGTACCAACCTCTGTGCCATTAATGAGACTAAAAGAATTCTATCTTCTATCTTTGAAATGAAAGATTTAGGAGAAGCAGATGTTATCTTGGGGATCAAACTTATAAAAACAAAGAGTGGTCTTTCCTTAAGTCAGTCTCATTATATTGAGAAAGTGTTGAAAAAATTTAACTCTTTTAATGTGGTACCTGTAAGAACTCCTTATGACCCTAGCATACATCTTAAAAAGAATAGAGGACCTAGTGTGTCTCAAATTGAATATGCTAAGATAATAGGGAGTGTGATGTTTCTTATGAACTCCACTCGTCCTGACATTGCATATGCTGTTAGTAGACTAAGTAGGTACACTCATAATCCCGCTAAAGAACATTGGGATGCACTTCATCGTTTGTTAAGATACCTTAGAGGTACTATGGATTGGTGTTTACACTTTTGTAAATTTCCTACTGTACTAGAAGGTTTTTGTGATGCAAATTGGGTTGCTGATAACGATGAAGTAAGCTCTACTAGTGGTTATGTTTTTATTTTGGGTGGAGGAGCTATCTCATGGAAGTCTGCAAAACAGACATGTATAGCTCGCTCAACCATGGAATCTGAGTTTATTGCTCTTGAGTTGGCAGGTCAAGAAGCTGAATGGCTCAAGGATCTCCTGACTGACATACCATTGTGGGGGAAACAATCAACACCCATCTCCTTGCATTGTGACTCGCAAGAAGCAATTGGAGTTGCGCACAACAGTGTTTACAACGGAAAAAAGAGACATATCCGTATTAGACATGGTGCGGTAAAGCAATTGCTGAAGCATGGGGTTATCTCCTTGGAATATGTGAGATCCGAGAAAAACTTGGCAGACCCTCTCACAAAGGGATTACCAGGAAGAGTAGTTCTTGAAACGTCGAGGGGGATGGGGCTAAAGCCCAAGGAATGAAGAGATATGGTGGATACCCATTTGTGGTCAAACGAAGCCATATTAATCTTCCAACTGCACTACTTCCCATCCCTATGGCGAGTGGTAGTGCTTGTGCCATAGAGAAGCACATTAATGAATCCATAGCCTGTTATGGTGGTGCTATAGAGAAGCACTTGATGGATTCATCATCACTCTACAAGAGGTTGAGCTCACATACACTCTTAATAATTCCAAGCCATGATATAGTGGTCTAAGTAGAGGTAGACTGATGGAATTACCTAAGTAAGTGTGAAGGTCTGGCCGCCTTCTATGAGAGACAAGGGCTGTCTCTCTAGAGCACTTATGAGACCCGAGGTATGCGCATGGGCCTAAAAGCGCAAGTGGTTATCGAGGAGTATACATATTTTAGGGTTGATATGTGTCGGGAGGGCCTCATTCAAAGTCTAATAAGTTCAAGACTAAGTTCACTTGTCAGACTTAGATGTTGCCTCTCTTCACTACGTATCAATTCAATCGCAAGACATTGATACTTAAGTATCCGACCCTCATTGCCTAGGAAATCTTTTTCACTCTTCTTTTCCTTTTGTGTGCCATTAGTGGGGGATTGTTGGAGTAATGGCACCCCAAAAGGGTGTCTACTTACTCTCTCTATCTCCTTTGTTGTCCCACATGGAACCTTTGGGAGTCTCTTAAAGATTATATATCCCACTTTTCTTACACTTGTCGAATAACTAGAAGCCATGTTTTAAGGGCGTTGAGGGGACTTGGGCTGCCACACGCAAGTGCGCGCCGCCGCCGCCCGCCCATCCAGTCCGCGCTGGGCGCGGCGCGGGCCACAGGTTTTGGGCTGTGGGCCTTACACTATATTTTTTGGAGGAATTTTCGAGAGGACTAATTGCGTATGAGCCATCGTAATCCTAATGGCTAGTCCTCCTCCATCTTCGCATCAATCACCATGATCCTCTCCCCATTAATGCTTCAGTTACATTATTCTCTCCTGATTTTCTACCCCCGTTTCACACCTTTCTTTATGGCTTGGTTGACAGTTTTCTCTACCCCAGTTCACTATAAAAAGGACTCTACTGCAACTTTGAACAACACACCGAAAACAATTCTCTCTTCTCCTCTCTACTTCCTTGGCATATAATCAGCTATACTCCAAAGCTTCTCCCTCGAGTGCACGAGTGCGAAGCCAGCTGTGTTAAACCTTGGGGAGCGTCTTCGCCATAATGATTTGCACCTAAGTCGGGCGAATTAAGCTTTTAGGTCAGTGGTTCATACCACGACACAGGTCGTCTCCTTGTCCTTCCAGCAGCTATTGTTTTTCCATTGTTCCAACATATATATATATATATATATATATATATATAGATATATATATATATATATATATATATATATATATATATAGATATATATATATACATATATATATATATATATCATATATGATATATCTGTGCGTGTGGGTCTCTACAAATATATACAAATATAGTATAATATATATATATATATGATATTACATGCATAGACA
Source organism: Carnegiea gigantea (assembly GCA_029747015.1). Classification (NCBI taxonomy): domain Eukaryota; kingdom Viridiplantae; phylum Streptophyta; class Magnoliopsida; order Caryophyllales; family Cactaceae; genus Carnegiea; species Carnegiea gigantea. The sequence continues at coordinate 604 of JAKOGI010004756.1, read as the reverse complement.
TATATATTATATATATACGATATATATATATAATTAATATATATATATATATATATACTATATATACATGCATATATATATATATATATATATACACACACACACACACGCACACACACACACACACAGATATATATATATATAGATACATACACACACACACATATATATATATACACACACACACACACACACACACACACACACACACACACACATAGACACACACATATATATATAAATATATATATATATGTGTATGTACGTACGCACGTATGCATGTATGCCTGTTTGTGCATGTATGCATGTATGTATGTATACATATTTATATATATATACATATATATATATATATATATAAATATATATATATATCTAATACATATATAATATATAGATATATACATATATAATATATATAACATAATATATATATTATATAATAATATATAATATATATATAATATATATATATAGACACACACACATATATATGTAGGACATATATATATATATAAATATAAATATATAAACAGATATATATGTATATATGTACATATGCATATACATATATATATATATATGTATATATACACACTATACA
>JAKOGI010004755.1:12500-15000 GCA_029747015.1 Carnegiea gigantea | reverse complement strand
GGGCGCGAGGGCTTACAAGCTCAAGCGTCTAGGCCCTCACTCACCGATCACAGGCTTCTCACAACCGGGGCGTCCAGCCCATCCCGCGTCGCCTCGCCTGTCACCGCGCTTGCGACAGTCAGCCCGCACGTGGAAGGCAACACGCCTCCGCGCAAATCCCACAGCCAGTGCGTCCGCCGTCCGCCCCGGGACGGGGGGAGGTGGGTCGTCAAGCAATAGAAAGGCAATGTCAAGGAGCAAGGGGCCATGTCAAGAAACAAGGGACGAGGGGCGCAACGGCATCCCCACCGGCAAAATCCCGATGCGAAGGGCACTCCCCGCCCCGCGCAGGCCTCAGGTTGCGCCCTTGGAAGTGCTCCTCGGGAAGGGCCTCCCACTCCGTTCGTGTACTTCGGCCTCACGGGCGCGAGGGGATTACAAGCTCAAGCGTCTAGGCCCTCACTCACCGATCGTCGGCTTCCACCACCGGAGCGATCAACCTCGCCGTCGTCGCACGGATCGGCTCCTCAAGACAAGCCTTCCACCCCGTTCGTGGCAGTGCCTCACGGTCGCGAGGGGCTTACAAGCTCAAGCGTCTAGGCCCTCACTCACCGATCACAGGCTTCTCACAACCGGGGCGTCCAGCACATCCCGCGTCGCCTCTCCTGTCACCGCGCTTGCGACGGTCAGCCCGCACGTGGAAGGCAACACGCCCCCGCTTAAATCCCACAAGCCAGTGCGTCCGCCGTCCGCCCCCAGGACGGTGCATGTCGAGCAACAGAAATGATGTCAGGGAGCAAGGGGGCCGGGTCAAGAAAGAAGGGACGGTGGGCCGCGGGAATTCACCGACAATCACCCCTGCCCACGTGGGGGTGATCACCGTTCTCGGGTGAGGGGGGGCAAGGCCCCACCCGTGATGGCATCCTAGAAGCCTAGGGAATGCCACCGAAGACGGGCGTCAGGAGCACCACCGGTGCCTCGGAAGGTAGGAACTAGCATAGCAACGATTCCGCACTCCATCGATCGATATCCAACAATTTTCATGCTAGTCACGCTTCCCGAGGCAAAACCCGACCCCCGGGGTGGCCCCTCATCCGCCCGCCAAGGTTCGGTGCAAGGAAGCCATGGCAACAAGGCCTTTGACATCATGCCATGCCATGCCATGCATGGGCGATGGCTGCCGCGGACCCTGCTGCTGCCCCAGCTGCTTGCCAAGCACCTCCCCTATAAAGAGCTCTTATAACTCTACTGGCTCTGCCCCCAGTAGACATCAACTGTGACGAAAAATCATACTGTGGTTTTTTGAAGATTTAGAATGTTTCAGCAGCAACCAATGGTACCATTGGAAAGATCATGATGTGAAATTACTAAAAAATATTTTTTCGGAATTTTTCGGACACCCGAGCTATTTTTATGATTTTTTAAAGTCGAAAACGAAAAAAAATCCTAAAAATCGGAGAAAAATCAGAAAAATGCGGGACAAAGCTTGTAAATCCTCTAAAAATCGTGGGGAAGGGGTGGACAAAATTTGGGGAAAACGCACGACAAAAATACGGGGATTTTTTCTCGGGACGGCTTTCGGGCGTTCGCGGGGCTGCGGCCAGCGTTCAGGGCCCTGCGGCCAGCGTCCAGGGGCTGCGCCCAGCGTCCAGGGGCTGCGCCCAGCGTCCCGGACAAGCGGCCAGCGTTCACAGGCTGCGGCCAGCGTTCAGGAGCTGCGGCCAGCGTTCACAGGGCTGCGGCCAGCGTCCAGGACAAGCGGCCAGCGGTCACAGGGCTGCGGCCAGCGTTCACAGCCTGCGGCCAGCGTCCAGGACAAGCGGCCAGCGTGCACAGGGCTGCGGCCAGCGTTCACAGCCTGCGGCCAGCGTCCAGGACAAGCGGCCAGCGTTCACAGGGCTGCGGCCAGCGTTCACAGCCTGCGGCCAGCGTCCAGGACAAGCGGCCAGCGTTCCCAGGGCTGCGGCCAGCGTTCACAGGGCTGCGGCCAGCGTTCACAGCCTGCGGCCAGCGTTCCCAGCCTGCGGCCAGCGGCCAGGACAAGCGGCCAGCGTTCACAGGCTGCGGCCAGCGTCCAGGACAAGCGGCCAGCGTTCACAGGGCTGCGGCCAGCGTTCACAGCCTGCGGCCAGCATCCAGCACCCCTCGGCAGCCCCCGGCACCCAGCGACAGCATGCCCGGACGCTGCCCGGCATGCATGGATGCTGCCGTGGGCGTCCGGCAGCGTGCGTGGACGCTCTCGGGGGCATGCCCCGGGGCCGACCCTCGGGACCCGGGGGCATGCCCCGGGGCCCCCCGGGGCCGGTCCTCGGGACCCCGGGGCATGCCTCGGCCATGCACCGGGGCCGTTGTGGGGGCCTTCCTCGGGACTCAGGGGCATGCCTTGGGCATGCACCGGGGCCGTTTCGGGGCGCTGTGCGGGACGCGGGGCCATGCACCGGGGCCGTTCTGAGGGCGTTCCCCGGGACTCGGGGCCATGCCTTGGCCGCGCCCCGGGGCCGTTCCGGGGCGACGTGCGGGA
>JAKOGI010004755.1:0-2500 GCA_029747015.1 Carnegiea gigantea | reverse complement strand
GTCGGCTTCCACTACCGGAGCGATCAACCCCGCCGTCGTCGCACGGATCGGCTCCTCAAGACAAGCCCTCCACCCCGTTCGTGGCAGTGCCTCACGGGCGCGAGGGGCTTACAAGCTCAAGCGTCTAGGCCCTCACTCACCGACCACAGGCTTCTCACAACCGGGGCGTCCAGCCCATCCCGCGTCGCCTCTCCTGTCACCGCGCTTGCGACAGCCAGCCCGCACGTGGAAGGCAACACGCCTCCGCGCAAATCCCACAGCCAGTGCGTCCGCCGTCCGCCCCTGGACGGGGGGAGGTGGGTCGTCAAGCAACAGAAAGGCAATGTCAAGGAGCAAGGGGCCATGTCAAGAAACAAGGGACGAGGGGCGCAACGGCATCCCACCGGCAAAATCCCGATGCGAAGGGCACTCCCCGCCCCGCGCAGGCCTCAGGTCGCGCCCTTGGAAGTGCTCCTCGGGAAGGGCCTCCCACTCCGTTCGTGTACTTCGGCCTCACGGGCGCGAGGGCCTTACAAGCTCAAGCGTCTAGGCCCTCACTCACCGATCGTCGGCTTCCACCACCGGAGCGATCAACCCCGCCGTCGTCGCACGGATCGGCTCCTCAAGACAAGCCTTCCACCCCGTCCGTGGCAGTGCCTCACGGGCGCGAGGGGCTTACAAGCTCAAGCGTCTAGGCCCTCACTCACCGATCACAGGCTTCTCACAACCGGGGCGCCCAGCCCATCCCGCGTCGCCTCTCCTGTCACCGCGCTTGCGACGGTCAGCCCGCACGTGGAAGGCAACACGCCCCCGCTTAAACCCCACAAGCCAGTGCGTCCGCCGTCCGCCCCCAGGACGGGGCATGTCGAGCAACAGAAATGATGTCAGGGAGCAAGGGGGCCGGGTCAAGAAAGAAGGGACGGTGGGCCGCGGGAATTCACCGACAAGCACCCCTGCCCACGTGGGGGTGATCACCGTTCTCGGGTGAGGGGGGGCAAGGCCCCCACCCGTGATGGCATCCTAGAAGCCTAGGGAATGCCACCGAAGACGGGCGTCAGGAGCACCACCGGTGCCTCGGAAGGTAGGAACTAGCATAGCAACGATTCCCGCACTCCATCGATCGATATCCAACAATTTTCATGCTAGTCACGCTTCCCGAGGCAAAACCCGACCCCCGGGGTGGTCCCTCATCCGCCCGCCAAGGTTCGGTGCAAGGAAGCCATGGCAACAAGGCCTTTGACATCATGCCATGCCATGCCATGCATGGGCGATGGCTGCCGCTGACCCTGCTGCTGCCCCAGCTGCTTGCCAAGCACCTCCCCTATAAAGAGCTCTTATAACTCTACTGGCTCTGCCCCCAGTAGAAATCAACTGTGACGAAAAATCATACTGGGGTTTTTTGAAGATTTAGAATGTTTCAGCAGCAACCAATGGTACCATTGGAAAGATCATGATGTGAAATTACTAAAAAATATTTTTTCGGAATTTTTCGGACACCCGAGCTATTTTTTATGATTTTTTAAAGTCGAAAACGAAAAAAAATCCTAAAAATCGGAGAAAAATCAGAAAAATGCGGGACAAAGCTTGTAAATCCTCTAAAAATCGTGGGGAAGGGGTGGACAAAATTTGGGGAAAAACGCACGACAAAAATACGGGGATTTTTTCTCGGGACGGCTTCGGGCGTTCGCGGGGCTGCGGCCAGCGTTCAGGGCCCTGCGGCCAGCGTCCAGGGGCTGCGCCCAGCGTCCAGGACAAGCGGCCAGCGTTCACAGGCTGCGGCCAGCGTTCAGGAGCGGCGGCCAGCGTTCACAGGGCTGCGGCCAGCGCCCAGGAGGACAAGCGGCCAGCGTTCACAGGGGCTGATGGCCAGCGTTCACAGCCTGCGGCCAGCGTCCAGCGACAAGCGGCCAGCGTTCAAAGGGCTGGCGGCCAGCGTTCACAGGGCTGCGGCCACGTTCACAGCCTGCGCCAGCGTTCCCAGCCTGCGGCCAGCGTCCAGGACAAGCGGCCAGCGTTCACAGGCTGTGGCCAGCGTCCAGGACAAGCGGCCAGCGTTCACAGGGCTGCGGCCAGCGTTCACAGCCTGCGGCCAGCATCCAGCACCCCCCGGCAGCCCCGGCACCCAGCGACAGCATGCCCGGACGCTGCCCGGCATGCATGGATGCTGCCGTGGGCGTCCGGCAGCGTGCGTGGACGCTCTCGGGGGCATGCCCCGGGGCCGACCCTCGGGGCCCGGGGGCATGCCCCGGGGCCCCCCGGGGGCGGTCCTCGGGACCCGGGGGCATGCCTTCGGCCATGCACCGGGGCCCGTTTTGGGGGCCTTCCTCGGGACTCGGGGGCATGCCTTGGCCATGCACCGGGGCCGTTTCGGAGCGATGTGCGGGACGCGGGGCCATGCACCGGGGCCGTTCTGAGGGCGTTCCCCGGGACTCGGGGGCACGCCTTGGGCGTGCACCGGGGCCGTTCCGGGGCGCGGTGCGGGACTCGGGGGCACGCCTTGGCCGTGCAACGGGGCCGTTCC
>JAKOGI010004754.1:0-17500 GCA_029747015.1 Carnegiea gigantea | reverse complement strand
ATGATGCTAAATGAGCTTGACAACTACACCAAGATTCCAACTTGTATATGTGGAGCTACCAAGAAAATAGCCAAGACGATGGATGAGGACCGAGTACACCAATTCCTAATGGATCTTAATGACGACTTGTTTGGGACGATCCGAAGTCAAATACTAGCCTCTGATCCTTTGCCGCATCTAGATAAAATTTTTAATATGGTTCAACAAGAAGAGAACTATAAAAGCGTCATGATAAATCGAGACCAAAAATATGAATCAGCTGTTGCCTTTCTTGCTACACAACCAAGGAATACCTCAGTCGAGCTAGTAATGCAAGCACTTTGGAAGGACCGGGCATGATGAAGCAACATGCAACGAAATAATAGGGTATCCGCCTGGGTGGAATACCCGTGGAGGTAGAAGAGCTCACGGCAGAAGACGAGGAGGCCTTGGCGTGGTCATCATAGTCTGGGCAGAGCAGACCGTGGCACAGTAGCTCGAGAGGTGTAATATACGGTCCAACATCAGGAGGAGTACGGGTCAGCAAGCAATTTCGAGCCTGGGGCTGTAGCAGGTACCGAAACCAACAATATGTCGAGTCTCAGGTTCACACCAAAATAGGTACAACCTATACTCAGCCTGACAGAGTCCCCTAAGCCAGCCCATGAGAAGTTATCAGGTAAGAACTCATGGCTCTTCAACTGTGGCACGTCATATCTTACTACTGGGAATCTTAGTTTATTAAATGATGCGGTGAATATTGATCTAATTCCTGTAAGCATGGCAAATGGGTCCATCACTTACGGTATGAAGAGGGGTTCAGTTGTTTTGAATTCCAAGTTGATCTTACAAGACATTATTTGTGTGCCAAATCTTGATTGTAATTTGATTTCAGTTGGTCAACTTGTTGACGAGTTTGTTGCATGGTAAAATTTTTCAAAAAACATTGTGTGGTGTATGATCTTACTTCAAACAAGCTGCTTGGAGTGGGTGAGCTCAACAGAGGGGTCTTTGCATTCAAGGAGGACTCTGAGATCACCATTCAAGCAAACAAGGTGGTTTCCTATGATTTATGGCATCAAAGAATGGGTCATCCTTCGAGTGAGGTGCTTTTTAAGGTTTCTAGGAACATTGAATTAGATATTAGTAAGAGTAAAAATATTTCTTGTGATGTGTGTTTACGGGCAAAACAATCACATGTCCCTTTTCGTCTAAGTAATAAGGTAGCCTCTAAGTGTTTTGATATCATACACGGTGATATATGAGGTACTTACCGGGTCAAAGCTTTTTGTGGGGCTCGATATTTCCTTACTATTCTTGATAATGCTAGTTGGGGTGTTTGGACTTATTTAATGCAAGAAAAACATGAAGCCTCGTAATTGCTTCAAGATTTTTGTTTGATGGTTCACATTCAATTTGGGGCTAAAGTTAAGATGATTAGAAGTGATAACAGAAGTGAATTTATTTCAGGACCTATGAAGAGGTTTTATAGGAAACATGGGATTGCACACCAAATTAGTTGTGTTGACACACCATAAAAAAATGGAAGGGTTGAAAGGAAACATATGCACATTTTGAATGTTGCTAGGGCACTCAGATTGCAAGCCAACCTTCCCTTGAATTTTTGGGGTGAATGTGTTCTAACGGTGACATATTTATTAAACAGAACACCATCTTCAATTTTGGATGGGAAAACACCTTATGAAGTGTTATTTAATACCAAACCCTCATATGATCACATTAAAGTGTTTAGTTGCTTATGCTACGTTTATAATCAACAAAATCCCAATGATAAATTTGGTGACTGAAGTCCGCAGTGTATATTTGTTGGATATCCCCATGGGAAGAAAGGGTGGCGAATATATGACTTGGAAATAGGCATCATCACCGTTAGTCACAATGTTGTTTTCTGTGAAGAAACTTTTCCTTTTCCAACGGCAACTCTCTCCGGTGATCATGGAGCTTGGTCTCCAAATCATGTCACGCTTGAAGATGCTAATTTGCTTGCCACAGACCATACTCTTCTTCATTGGATAGATGAACCCACACCTACTGGGTTAGCTTAGGGTAATATTGAAGGCAGTAGCAATGGATTAGTTTTTGGGTCCTCTGGCTAATCTTTACAGGTCGTGATCTACCTCATTAGCAGCCTGTTTCGGCTGATCCAAGCCCAGGAAGTGCATCTAGGCCTCTAGCAACATCTCTCTCTAGTGGGCCTGCTTCTGACGGCCCAGTGCCCAATCTCAGTAATAGTAATGGGCCTTACAGGCCTGCATCTGCTGAATCGTCATCTACTAACCCGGCTGGCCCTCCAATTACTGCGTCCAGCCCATCATCACTAGCCTGTATTGTCGATCAACCCATAATCGAACCCAGTCCAGCAAGACCCAAACGAGACCGAAAGGCGCCCAGTCATCTCCAAGATTATATATGTTATACGGCGAGGCCCAAAGACCTCTCACTTACTGCTCTCCCGCTTCAAAGTTTTCTTCAGGCTAACCGTATCACATTGTAAATTATGTTACTTGTGATAAATTTTCTGATCCACATAAATGTTTTTTATCTGCTATAACCAAAATTGTGAAGCCCAAGTTTTATCATGAGGCAGTTAGGGATGCTAATTGGATAGAAGCCATGGAGAAGGAGACTGAAGTTCTTAAACTCAATAACACATGGGTGCTGGTTGACCTTCCTCTCGGTCGCAAGCCTATCAATTGCAAGTGGGTATACAAAGTAAAATACCAAGCCGACGGGAACGTAGAACATTACAAGGCCCGGTTGGTGATCCGAGAAGACAAACAAGTCGAAGGCTTCGATTTCACCGAAACATTCGCTCCCCATAGCCAAGATGACGCGTGTGCGCTGTTTTCTTTCCACTGCCGCTGCTCAAGGATGGGATCTCCACAAAATGGATGTCAACTACGCTTTCTTACATAGTGACTTGGAAGAGGAGGTGTACATGACACTTCCTCCTGGCTTCAACACTTTGCATCCTCATCGCGTTTACAAGCTTCAAAAATCTTTGTATGGGCTGAAACAAGCCCCTCGACAATGGTTGCCAAGCTCTCTTCCACGTTGCTTAAGTACGGGTTTGTTATATCATATGCCGATTATTCCTTGTTTACATATAACAGGGACGGTAAGTTTATAGCATTGTTGGTCTATAAGGATGATCCGGTTCTCACTGGTACTGATCAGGCTACATGTTCGGCCATCAAAGCATACTGCATAGTTGTTTCCGTATCAAGGATTTGGGACCACTAAAATATTTCCTTGGAATCAAAGTTGCTTGCAGTCCACACGACTTGTTTTTATCTCAACGAAAATACGCCTTGGAGATTATTGAAGAATGCGGTCTATTGGGAGCTAAGCCGGTCGATTTTCTTATGGAGACTAATCACAAGCTTGGTCTTGCTACGGGTTCCGAGTTAGATGATCCAACCAAATATAGATGACTAGTGGGTCATCTGCTTTACTTGACACTAACACGACCTTAAATTACCTATTCCGTACATATTTTATATCAATTTATGCAACAACCTAAAGAGGTGCGTATGACGGTTGCCCTGCGTGTGTTACGCTATTTGAAAGGTAATCCTGGATAGGGTTTACTTATGAGAAGTGACTCCGATCTACGAGTTCGGGCATATTGTGACTCCGATTGAGGGGCATATCCCATTACTTGCCGATCCCTAACAGGCTACTTTATTACATTGGGTGGTTCTCCTCTGTCGTGGAAGACTAAAAAACAGACTACTGTCTCCAGATCCTCTGTTGAAACTGAATATCGAGCCATGGCAGCCACCACTAGTGAGCTCATTTGGATTCATTCCTTGCCTCATTTCGAGTATTCGTCACGCTTCCCATGCATCTCTTCTGTGACAACCAGACGGCTTTCCACATTGCCAAGAATCCTGTGTTTCATGAACACACCAGACATATAGAAATCGATTGTAATTTTGTCCGAGAACATCTCTTGTCCAGGGAGTTAGTTACCAATTACTTGCCCTCGAAGTATCAACCTGCAGATATCTTTACAAAGGCCTTAGGCACACAACAATTTGCGTTCTTGCAGTCCAAGTTGGGCATTGTTAATCCACATGCTCCAACTTGAGGGGGAGTGATAAGGTTAAGGAATATTACCTAAAATATTATGTAAATATTTTTAGATATTGTGATCTTTGTAGATATCTTGCATGCCAAGGTTAAGCTAGGCGGCTAGGAGATGGGGTAGTTTAAGGAAGGTAGAAGTCGTGTGCCAGAAAGCTGGTTGATGTTTATATGCCCATGATTGATGATCAATAATGTTGGTCGGGCCTAATAGGTTTAGGCCCAACGGCCACTTATGTTGCCTAGGGCAACAACCCTAACCACACCCTAAACTATATAAGGGGTGCTTAGGGGGTCAGCAAGAGAGACACTAATTACACCTTTCATATTCTCCTATTTCTCTTTCATGGCTGAACCACCATCCATCGAGTTCTTGGGTTTAGGACGTGATTATTAAGGCGACTCTGGTAGCCGCCTAGTTTTCTTTATTATCGTGGATTATTACCGACAGTACGCTTCCGCATCCAGGTTAGTCCTAATTCTTTCTACAGTGGTATCAGAGCCTAAACTATTCGGATTAGTCCCGATTAATAAGTTAATAATCGGTTTTGCTAAAGCATGCTCCTTTATATGATTAATTGCCTAATCTAATTAATAGCATGCCTATGTGTCTGCTATCCACAATCAAGAACGAACTGAGTTTTTTGTTTTAAGTCAGATTCATGGATGTTCTGTTTCTATGCCCCAAACCCAATCTTTTCTTCTGATGATATGTTCATCGTAAATTGCTCAAAATTATGCATCTGGAATATTGGACAAAAATTCATGCTTCCGTGATTTTGATGTCTCAAGATGACTAAAAGATTAAATTTTTTTACTAATAACCAAAGTCCATTATGCCCCAGTTGATATATTTTTTTAAGCATGTTCCCGTAAATCCAGTGTCAAGAATTGGCTAAAGATTAATCATTTGGCCATGAACATGATTCTGCCTAAACTGATAGTAATTAATTGACTGTTGTTACTCTGTATCCAAAATCGTGATTCTAGATGCGATTATGATAAATCGAATTCATGGATGATTAGGAGGCGGCTGTTTAGTGAGACCCGAGACCCTAACCGCCAATCTCCCTCGAAACCCTAACCCTAGAAAGGTGGCGGTATAGACCTTAGTGGTCTACCAGCCAGATGGTCTCCACTGTCGATGCCTTTGGGGCAGCGGTGGCGGCGAACCTCGCCAGGCCTCGATGGCCCTCGCTGACCGCCGCCGGATTACCCAACCAAAAAAAAAGGAGGGGGCGGGGTAGAAGAAAGGAAACCATGCATACCCATCAGGCAAACACTGTGGAGGGGTAGCGCGTGACGGTCACGCACCGCCGAGAAAGGTCGTTTCACGATCTTCTTCCTCCCAGAGCCCTTCCCATCGCCGATCTACGCAACCTTGAGAAAAAGGAGCCGAAAAACACCGATTCAAGAGGCGCGTGAGACCACGTGCCACCGCCTGAGTGGCGCGCTTGGCGCGTGGGTGTCTTCCTCGGGCTCAGATTAGGCCGATCTACACCGCAGTATCCTTAGTTCTCGCTGGTTTAGCGTAGATCGAGGCTCAACGGAGTCGGTGGTGGCTTGATGCATCATCTGGGTATTTTTATTAGAACAATCGACAACGGCGGTGGTGGCTGCCGTGGTCACGACGGCCAGTACAGAAGCTTCGTGCTATAGGCCATGACGTCGAGAGCATTCCAGAAATAGAGAACCAAAGATGGGCAGCGAAATGGAGAGAGTCCAGGTTGAGGAACACCAAGAGAGAGAAAGGGACTCGGTTTAAGGGGTTTGGGGGGGCAGTAATGCCCAACTTATAAAAACCCCGGGCCTCCTTTTTTTCTTTTCTTTTGGGCCCTCTTTCTTTTATTGTCTCGGACCCTTGAAATATTTAGGCGCATTTTTGTATTTTGGACCAGATTATTTTTCGGTTATTATTATTGGGTTTTAACTCAATTGTTAAGATTATTAATCATGGCATGTTTTTAATTGGATTATGATGTTCGAGTTGATAAAGCTTTATACATTTAATTCATTCGTTGAATTAAGGTTTCAAATTAGTTTTAATCCTGAATGTGTGAATTTATTACAAAACATTGATATGTTTAATGTCGTATATAAATTCGTTTTATATATATGTCGACTTCAAAATTTTCATGGACTTGTTATTGATCAATTGGGTTGAAGTTATATGAATTCATTTCATATGTATGACGTAAATTTGTTTTACTCGAACTCGATAAGTATCTATGTGATATGAGGATCCTCTTGATCGATAGATGAATATGTTTCATGAGTTACATTATATAAATATGTTTTATATAATATTCAGTTGCATGAATATGTTTCATTATTTAACATGAGCAATTATGGATCAGTTAATTGTTCTGTCATTCTTATAGTTAATAAAAATGATTAATTAAGCTTTACATGAATAAGTTTCATGCTATTATTTGGATATATAAGATACTTGATCTTCTTATGGATTTGTTTCATAAATTTTAAATTTGCAATATTATATGAATATGTTTTACATAATTTGCGAGTCTTATTATGAATTCGTTTCATCCAGACTTTACTGTTATATGGATCTGTTCTATATATAGTTAATTACGATTACTATTTGAATATATTTCATGTTACAAAAATATGTTACATTCGATTGCATGGATATGTTTCATGTCAATCACCAATAAGTAGTATTATATAAATATGTTTTATATATATGAATTACATGAGTTGTAGAAAATTTGCTAATTGTTTTAGCACTCTTTCCTTGCCCAAATTAATAAATATGGATTCATTTCATGTTACCTGCTAATTGTGTAATATAGTGGTGTTTTATGAATTAGTTTTATGAAATTTAAACTCATAATATTATAAATGTGTTTTATAATTTGCGAGTAACATTTGAATAAGTTTCATATTATATATAATTATATAAATGTGTTTTATATAATGCTATTTGGGCATTTTATGAAATTACTTTGTAATATGTTATTATTCAAATATGTTTCGCATATATAATAATCTGAATTTTATGTTTGATATGTCATTGATAGAGTTCTAAATGACATATCAGTAGTTATAAATAATGAGATAACTTCATGTAAATTTGGTTTACATTAAGTTGGATATCTTTGTGATATATCTGAAATGTTAATTTGTTTAACTATAATGTTCTTCATAAATTTTGTTTTATGAAAAATTGTGATAAATAAGTTATAAAAACTTCTAGTTCATACTTGTATGAGATGATTATGAGCTTAGCAAAATTTTCGATCATACGACATGGATAATGGAGTTTTTGATAATTAATTTATTTGAAAATATGCCTAATGTCCACTTTACAGAATATATACCTTTAGATATGGCAATTAAAATAAGGTTGGTAATTTGTTTACCAATAAGAGAACTTGATAGCGCTGACTGTGATACATAATATCAGAAAATTCAGTTTCTTCTGAATGAACATGAAATGTTAGGACACTCATCAGGTTCTAGGTCTCATAGGACGATAAAGATGGTACTGTTAATGAACAGTATCTAGAAAACTTAAAAACATACCAAAAGTGGTTCGAGAATAGATCGATCAAGATGTTACACTTTGTCGTATTGCATCAATGTCGATCTAGTGGGGGAATTGAAAGTCATCCCACTGTTGAGTACGCGTGGGATTAGCTTAGCATCAGGTTCGTCTGGATCCATTCCCTCAAAAGGTTCTGGACCTAAGATTGGTATTGCGAAAGGGAAAAGGGCTAAGGAAATAAAGAGAAGCATATAGCACGTGTGAGTGCTATGATTGTGGAAATTAGGCATCTTATGCTTAGGATTGTCCTAAGTCGATTAAGGTACCTCATTCCACAGCCCCTCTTGGATAATGTGTGCGCTCCCAAACATTTGTTGCTAGCTGTGATCTTTGGTGGATTACAGATACGGGAGGAACCAAGCACATAGTTCGGGGACGAGTTGATTTTTGTGAACTTTCACCACTACACGATAGATTCATAAATCGTCGTTTTAGGTAACGACAATGGAAAAGATGTCCTTGAATTAAGGACAAATCATTCGAGGCTACTTGAAGGGACTACGTTGTCTCTTCCCGATGCACTCTATGCACCTGGGGTGCGATATTTCCTCGTATCTTCTGTTCCTAAGATTAGTTTTCTTTAATTTTCGTCTACATGTCTTAGACATCATATGGCATGGTGATATGTTTGGCCATGTTACATTGAAAGGTTTTTTCAATAGACAAAATAGAACATCTTCCATCCTTGTCTCATTTTTGAATCTATTTTAGACGTGCTCATTTTGACCATAAGGGTCAAGATAGAGTTAACTAGCTAAAGATGGCCTTTTAAGACCAACTCACTAGGCTTAAGGTGCAAAATGTGAGTTATGCCTAGCTAGTAAAGCAATAGGAAATCTTTTTTGTAAGATTTCGAGTCCATCAAATCCCTTAGCGTTCGTTCACTTTAGACATCTGCGGGTCCATGAATATGAAAGCATATCATGGAGCTACATATATTCATGATATAGGTATATGTACCTACTATCCCACCGTTATTAAATACTCGATGTGTTCATATACTTTATAGCGGTAGTAGGACTCAATTGGTACGAAACATTAAAACTCTTCGAACCAATTGAGATCATGAATATTTTCTTTGTGAAACAACATCCCGCAATGTTGATTTTCTTAAGGATGAGTTTCATAGCATTTGGTGCAACTGAAAAGGGCCTAAATTTGTATACGTTACAATAAGACCTTTAACCACCTCTCGATGAGGGGGAGGATTTGAGTTCTCACTAAGTCACCGAGGATGGTACACATTCCTTACTTGGTAAGAATGGTGAAGGTTTGTCTGTCAAGAAGAATGAGATTCGTCCTCAATCTCCAATTGTTAAGGAGAGTTATTCCTGATCATGCAGTTAGTCCTCATATTCAGGATCTCACCTCCAATGGATAGTGAGAGTAATCTTCTCTTCTTAATCAGGGTTCCATACCTCTTAGAGAAAGGGGGAGAAACTCCTGGTCCCATATCTCTTAGAGAAAGGGGGAGGGATTTCTTACCTAGGCAGACAAATAATGAAGGTCCCAGGATCCCAAGGACTAAGCGTGGAAGAATTCCTCAACGTTTTTTTTCAAATTGGAAAAAAAATATTCTTATGTACTCCATCGGGAGATTAGGGATCTACCTCTTATCAAGAGGCGATTGGCTCACTAAATCACAAAAAGTGATTGGATATCATAAGGAATGAGATGGACTCACTGACAAGGTTTGAGAACTCGTTGAAACCCCACTCCGATGTAAGTCTTCAAGATAAAACATCGGATGGATAGTTCAATTGATAAGTTCAGGCCCGGATACTCCTAGCCATGGTTTCCCATTCGGAGTTTGAGTTGTTCAAAATGGAGTAAAGATTGTTTTTCTCAAATGGTAATCTTGAGAAAGAGATTTATATGGACTAACCCATTGATTTTGTATCAAAGGGTTAAGAGGACAATGTGTGTCGTTTTAAAAGGTCCATGTGTGATCTTAAGCAATCTTCCAATTTTTGGTACTCTAGATTCCATAAAACCATTTTGACTTTTCTATGGTCTCATAATACCATTGTATATGTCGAAAGATCAACATAGGGATTACATTCCTTACGTTGATGATATACTGTTAACTAGGAACAACTTAGAGATGATTAAAACTACTAAAAGGTAGTCATTCCATGTCTTTGAGACAAAGGACACGGGTGAAATTAGGTATACCCTAGGAGTGGAAATAATCTAAAACCGTCCTAAGAAGCATACATCAAAGTGTCTTGGAACGATTTTGGATTTATAATTCCTAACCAATAGATACTCCAGTTGAGAAGGGTTCGACCTTGAGTCTTGCTCAATGCTCTAAAACAAATGATAAAATAGAGATAATGAACAGAAGTCCTTAACCTTAGTATCATAGCAAGCTTATTGTAAGCCATGTTATGTACATGACCCGACATTACTTTGCGGTTAATTTGATAAGTCGTTATCGAAGTAACCCAAAACTTGTTGGTTGGCAAGTCGTCAAGAGAATCAAGCACTACCTTCGTGGTATTGATAACTCTATCTTTTGCTATCAAGGAGGAGGCCTCGAGTTAAGAGGATACTCAAATATCGATTGGGTTAGTGACTTGGATGAGTCTAAGTCAACCTCAAGACATACCTTCAACCTGAGTAAGAGAGCCATGTCATGGTGTGCAAAGAAGCAAAGCTGCACAACAATGTTAGCTATGAAAGTAGATTGTGTGTCTTGTACCATAGAGACAAAAAGTATTGCCATTAGGTATATATACACTAACAAGGTGATATGTTCCCTTAACTAAAGCCATTCCTAATGATACGTTCAAAGGTCATTGGTTGAGTCTTGGAATTCATAAGGTTTGGTAGTTAGACGTATCATATTACATGATGGACATGTTTCTTTTGCAAATGGACAAAATACTCATAACTAATTATTGCACGTTAGGCATATTGAAATGTCACGGGCTTCTGATTGGCCTAGTCACACAGGCAATCGCCCTGATGCTTGAGTAGCGGGCAGGATGAGACTGAATCACATTGGCACTAGGTGTGCAATATTGATTACTCACACTGGAACTGTATGAGTAGAATGAATATAGTCGCCTTAGTGAGACTAAGATGAGATTCGATGGAGTCGAGTATGAAATAAGTTTTCATATTGAAGCCTTAAAAGTCGAATCTTGAGTGTCAAGATCAACATTCAGTACGTTGATCTAGTAGCTCAGGTTAGATTTTTAGGTGAAAATCTAGACTGACGATTCGCATGGCATAAAGAGTGACGAACCCAGCTAAATGGGAGGTATGCCGTGACACACATCTCATACTGTGTGTGCTTATAAGACGACCCATATGTGGGGTGACAATTGAATTCCCTATCACTTGTCACTGTGTGACCCTATAGACGATAACCCTTTAACTTAAAGCTATGATATTAAGTCGAAGCTTAATGATGCTACCTTAATGTGATTCTCAAGAACCACGATGTACACGGTTCAGCGAGAATATGTTAGGAAAGCAGTTAAACTAAGATGAAATTTCGTGAGTGTTTAAGAAAAAATCGATCCACCATCACCATATTAGCCTGGGCAATGATGTTGAGAACATAATCATATGATATATCAGACATGAGGGAATTGAAATGCCACTGGTGATGCACTGGGATGGTTTTGGGGTATCGCATTTTTTAAAGGTGTTATGTTAGTTGGATGGTAACTTAATATAACACTACTTGTTATTTTTAGTGGCACGTCCTATCCCTGGTATGAAGCGTGAGAAGTTGTAAATACATGGAGAACACGTGCTTTACGGCCTAAGTGGCCGAGTGGGAGCTGTTGGTCGGGCCTAATAGGTTTAGGCCCAACGGCCACTTTTGTTGCCTGGGGCAACAACCCTAACCACACCCTAAACTATATAAGGGGTGCTTAGGGGGTCAGCAAGAGAGACACTAATTACACCTCTCATATTCTCCTATTTCTCTCTCACGGCTGACCCACCATCCGTCGGGTTCTTGGGTTTAGGACGTAATTATTAAGGCGACTCTAGTAGCCGCCTGGTTTTCTTTATTATCGTAGATTATTACCGACAGTACGCTTCCGCATCCAGGTTAGTCCTAATTCTTCCTACAAATAACATATACGAATTTCCTTCCATATTGCTTGTACCGTAATAGCTCCTATGTCGAAGTGTATCGTTTCTAGCTTTGGAGGTGGGGTTGGGGTTGAGGTGATGGTGGTGGCGGTGGTGGTGGCGGGGGTGGTGGTGCACGAAGTGGTAGGGGTGGCGGCGGCGGCGGCAACGGCTGCTGGTGGGCCAGGTGCGGTTGGGGGCGGCGGGCGACGGGGTGGTGGTGGAGGGGGCGGGGAGCGACGGGGTGGGGATAGCGTGGTCGCGTTGGGGGTGGGCGTAGTCGCGGTGGTGGTTGCGGCGGGGGGGGCGTGGCTGTGGTGGGGGGGGGCATGGTCGCTGCAGTAATTCTATTCGTTGGGTGGTGGTAGTGGTGTTGGGTTGCATTAGTCTGGTAAATTCGGCAGTCGTGGCTGGAGCCATGAGCATTAGCCATGCTGATAATGCAACAAGCAAAAACCATACCAACTTCATGGTGGCTTTACTTGGCTATGCCACCACCAACAAACTGCAGGAAAAAAATAAGCAAAGAAACATAAGTAAGATCATGCACACGAAGAAGTCTATAGAGTCAAGAATTTTTACCAAATTATGATGGAACAAACAATTCATTCATGCATAACACAAATAAGATCACTGTTTCTCCAGGATGTCTTCAAATTTATGCTAGGAATAGCTATCAACATTTAGTATATAACAAGCAGCATGTTATCAAATGAATATATGTATCTGAACTCCTCATTAAATTTATATCATAATAAGGACCTGTTCTTTTCGTTGGGAAATATGGGTTGGGAAAATGATGAAGTTACTTAAAGTAGGTTGAAGTGGGTTGTAGTAGATTGAAGTGGGTTGAAGTTAGTATATTTTTATATGATAGGTAGAAGTTCGTTAAAATAGTGGGTTGAAATTGGTTGAAATTGGTTGAAGTTGGTATTTTTTTATTGAAATTCGTGAAACGGGTTGAAGTTAATTGAAGTTGGTTGCATTTGATAAATTGAAATTTACCAACAAAAAAAAACAATGCCTACCTTGGATTTTCCTGCAAGATAATTTCTATTTTGTAATTGTTGTACTTGTAGTTATTTAGAGGGAGGACTACCAAAGGCGATACTTTTATAGGTTTGGCATGTTCCAAATGTTTCACAATATCAATGGTTTCCATCCCCTCTACATGCAGCACACTGTACCAACTACTGATTTTTTTTTTTTTTTAACTATTCTTGAAAAATTTTACTAATAGACTTAACTACATAAATTCTCATTTTCTCACTTTTTTGATTTTCTTTTCTTTGGGCTCCCGAATTGTTTGTAGGAGTCTATGCCCATAAACTTGATCTTATTTTTGGGCTTCCAAATGTTACACACTAAATGCATTGAAAAACTCGATGGCGTAAATCCTTCATTTTCTCGCCCCACCCCAAAAAAAAAAGATTTTCTCAACGAACTTTCTATCAGAACATTACATATATTACCTATCTGCATATTTTCTATATATACTTTTCTGAAAAAATTTTAACACTTGCTTTATCAAACTTAAACAAAGAGAGACGCAATGCAATATAATATTTTTATTTCTATATAACTGCTTAAAGAGCTCGTACCTGTTTGAATTATAAGTCTAGTTATATTAAACAGACACAAACCAGGTTTCTAATCCCACGTATATGAAATAACAGCTTTCTTTACCAAAGCGGAAATCAAAGGAAAAACTGTATGGATTATAACAAATATACTAATACAAACCGTAAAATTTTCATATTTTTTCAAGTTCTCGTGGTTTAAGTTGCAGCTAAGCTAAGCCAATGCTCGAGCTTGGCTCAAAGTTTACGAAGCTCAAGGTTGGAGTCCTATACGCGCATCCAATTCATAGCTTGTAGGCCCTGGCTTTTTTTTTGTGGGGGGGGGGGGGGGGGGCGGCGCTCAAGAAAGTTCTAGTTCAACATAGAATTTAAAGGTAAATTCTAAATTTGGCAGTAGGTTCAAGAACGCGAGAAGAAAATACGGGCAACTGATAATTCCACGTATGACTTTCCTGTTTCCACGGCAAAACTTGTTATACATGACAAATTTAGCCTCACAAGAATCATGCGCTTGATGCAATCTTGATTGATGCATGCAATATTTCCTCTTTATTATTTATTTTCTTTTTCTTTTGCACTTCTGTCATAAGTCGTAACCTTAAAATTTCATTTTATCGTGTGATTCATACATTCTTTTGCAACTAAACTGTTTGGATTATACGTCTTTTTATTCTTTTAACCATAATGTTTCTTTTTGGATGAATCTATCTATTTTATTTATATTATTTAATATTTTAGTTGATCAATATCTCCAATGTTCTGATGACTAAGATTAAAAAAATAAGATTGACTTAAACATAATTTATTTAATAAAAAGTTCAATACATAATGTTTATCGCTTAAAACCAAAATAGTTCTAAAAATAATTAACATGGGATTGATAACTGTCACTCAACTCTTGTAGCATCTGTACAATGACGTTATGGATAGGCCAAAATTCAAAAAGGTAGTTATGCTCATTACAAATTCTTGTATAAGATAATCTCACAAAATTTACTGTACGCTGCTTTGTGCTTAGACTCTTCAATTTAAGCCTTTTTGTGAATAGTTTGATAAGAAAGTTTCATATCTTTTGTTACATTTCGGAGACGAAATTCTTTTATTTTGTATTATTATTATTCATGTGAAAACATATATTAGAACTTATATTTATTTTTTGGTTAATAATAAGATTTGATCTTTTTAATAATTAGTAAAGATTCTAGTCAAAATTTTTTTCCCCAAATTATTTGAATAGTAGTTACAACTTGATGAATACAGTCCAATCTTGAAGTGTTGAGCAATTAAATAAAACTAGTGGCTTATTGTAAAAATGAAAAAAAGACACTACAGCCAAACTAAAAATAATAAATAAATAAAATTATAGCTTTTTTGGTGGGACCAAAATTAAGGAGGGTTGCCTTTTTAAAAAAAATAAGAATATAAACATTTTAATAATGAAAGCATGTAGTAAAAGTAAAAAATTTAATAACATTAATAAAAACAAAAGTTGATAAAGGAAAAACATTTAACAACAAAAGCATAAATCGCTAGATGAAGTAAAACTCTGATGGAAGAGAAAATCGTCAAAAACAAAAAAGAAAATAAATGATATAAAAGGAAGTGGTGCATGCATCGATAAGGATTGTCTCAAAAGAATAAATTTTGGCGGGGTAAACACGTCATAAAGCAACATTTGCCGTGGAAACAGAGATTTTCAACTCCCGAAAATACGGGGTTAACAGAAGAAGATTTTCAAATTTGAACTCAGACTTCAAATATAGAGAAACAAGCCAGTCGCTATGCAACAATGAACACCAGCTGGGTGGAATAAAGTGACAAAAAAAGCAAGTTGAGTGCACAAATTATTTCGTACAATCGCGTCATTGATTAATTATAACTGTAGCGCCAGCACAGTGGAGTTCATCGAGTGCCACCGCGGTGGAGCACAGTTCTTGCACTTGTAGGGTTAGGGGTTCGACTCATGTGGAAAGTATGACTTGTATTTTGTTTTCTAATTTTTATTTATTTTTGCCTTAAAAATCGTTTAGCCTCGTTAAAAAAAAAAAATTTAAGGCTAATTAATTACTTTGCTTTTATTTAGACATCATTTGCTTAGATTTTCTTTAATTTATTCCATCCAACTAAGGTTAGTCACTTTCTTACTTGTAATTTATTTTATCAAGATTACATTTAATTTTGCAATAGCTTCATTTATTTTAATAGGATTAAAAACTATAATTAAAATTCCTTACTTTTATTTTTTTAGTGTTTCATTTATTTAAAATGGCCATCTATCTTTCAAGTAGATGAGATGAGCATAATAATTTTAAATGATGAGGATATAGTTAAATTTAATTTGATGAGCATAAAGTTGGATAATTTATAGTAATTTCTCACTAAATATACAACTAAATTGGCTACACATATCACCAATCTAGATTTTAAGTGAATGAGGAGAGCACAATAATTTAAAATGATGAGGATATAGGTAGGCTTAGCGAGTTTGATATATTTTAAGAGTTTTATTAACCTATACTGTGTCTCTTTAAGAGAGCTATTGTATAATGTTTTTTTGAGTGGTGATATACATTTAGTGAGTTACAATGTATATCAATGAACAGATGTTAATGAGCTATATAATATATATTAGTAAGAAAATGTCATATCTCAAAATATGAAAAAGGAATGTATAATTGTGTCTTATATTGTCTATTCACTCATTTTGGTTAGGAATAATCAATATTGCTCACTGAGTCATATTTAGCACCGAATACGTTTTATAACTTAGTAAATATCTATTACTGCTCACTAAATAAATATCATATCTCACTAAAAGAAACAAAAAAGTACAAGTAATTGGAACTTTTAAATATATCATTCTCATACATTTGGGCTCCGTTTGATTCTTGGAAGATTTGGGAGAAAAAAGTTGAAGGAAAAAAAAATGTGAAGGAAAAAGAAGTAGGGAGAAAGTGAGTTTTTTTCCTCTTATTTGAGTTGAGTAAAAAATATAAGAATTTGAATGAGAAATTTAAATGTTGATGTACTATTTAAATTATATTGATATCATCCAAGTAATGCAATGTTAGAGAATGTTGGAAATTCTTTTGGAAACTTTTTTCAAACTTTCGTTACAATTTTATGAGAAAAATTTTATCATTTATTTCTCACAATTCTTTCACCTAATTTTCCTCAATATTTTTTTTCTTTGTGATTTTCTTTAAACCAAACACACACAAAAAAAAAAGTCACTTTCCGAAATTTTTTTTCTTTCCACCAAATTTTTTAAGGTCCAAACGGAGCCTTAAAGAATCTTATATTTGAGTTATTCAAACGATATACAACTCCATATCAGAAGATGAACATAAAGTATAGCATGCCAACCATATACCATAGCTCACGAAAAGTAATAGTGTAACTCACTAAAAAAATATCATATCTTAAAATACGAGAAAAATGTGTAATTGAGTATTACATTATTTGCTCGCTCATTTTGATTAGGTATTGCTCACTGAATCATATTGATGACTGAATGTATTTTATATCTCACTAAATATTCATCATAGCTCACTAAATAAATATCATAACTCATTAAAAGAAATAGTATAAGTGATTAAAACTTTTTAAGTATGTCATTCTTGTACATTTAAAAAATTTTAAATTTTAGTCACCAAAACATATATCATAGCATATTATAAGCTAAATATAAAGTATTGTTCACTAAACATATATCATAGCTCACAAAAAGTCACAGTGCAGCTCATTAAAAAATCGTATGTCAAAATATTAAAAAGAATGTGCATATGCTTACTAAAATTGTGCATTATATGTTTGCTCACTTTTTTTTTTATGAACAATTAATACTACTCACTAAATCATATCGATCACCAAATATGTCATAACTTACTAAAGAACTATTACAACTCACTAAATAAATATCATAGCTCACTCTAAAAAATAATCTTATAGACAATAAGAATATAATTTAGTGAAATTCAGATAATCAATAACATTTTTTTAGTACAATAGTGTATTTTAATGGGCTACATTATATTTTACTAAGCGAAACCTGGGAATATAAGATATATTAGTTTCGTTCTGTCTGCTCACTAAAAGCATATATTAGCTTACTAAAAATGTTATCTTAACTCACTAAAATATTTTGCTGAAGTATACATTATTTTCA
>JAKOGI010004753.1:0-21135 GCA_029747015.1 Carnegiea gigantea | reverse complement strand
TATATATATATATATATATATATATATACATATATATATATATATGTATGTATATATATATTTATACACCTGCACATACATATATACATACACATGGATACATATGTGTGTGTAATCTTTGTGAGTTGTATTGTTTGTTGGTTTATTTTGTTCGTGCGGGGGCTCCTTGGCTCCTGTTATGGACATTATTAGATCTATGTGGCGGGGGGGGGATGCTTCTTATGTTTGGAAGAAAAAAAAGTGAAAATTTTTTGAAATGTGAAAAACATTTTCTATTTTTTGCTATTTTCAAGAGTGTTGTACTATTTTGATTGGTCTATGCCCGTTATGTGTTAGCTATTAGCTTGTATATAAGTATAATGTATGTGATAGACCTTTCTTGTGACATTCATTATAGGGAAAACTATATTAGCATTTGTAGATGTCCTGTGATACTTGGAGTCTCTATAGACCATTCGTTGCATGTAGTCTTGTGTTTTATTTCATGTGTCTATTTTGCATGATCACAATTTGTAGAACTTGATTTAACTCTTTTCAAGATCACATTTGTATGTGCATTTGATTGCATGATGGAGGTATTGTTCGTTTTATTGCTAGCAACATAGGTCAAATAGCTATCCTGTGATTAATGTTTTACCCCTTTACTAGCCCCTTTGGGTCTTTAAATGATTTCTTTTATTGTGAACCCTCCTATCTAGCCCTTGGCCAAATGCATTTGCTTATCCCTGTGCCGGGTCTTAATGGAAGGAGCTTTGCTTCAATGTTTGTTGGTGAGCAAGTTTGTAGGTGATTGACGTGTTTAGGTCCTTGATCTTGGATTCTTTTGGTATGGATGAGTGGGGGCGGCATTGATTTGATATTGATGTTTCCCCCTCTTAGTTTGATGGGTTGAGACTTGTTGGCAACTGAGTTTAAGATCTGTAGCTGTTATGATTCTCCCTTGTCATTCAATAGCTTTATTAGAGAAAAAATTCAAAAAGAAAAAAAATAAAAGAAAGAAAAGTGGAGGGAAAAAAACAACGAAAATGTGTTTAGCATGGTGTTGTGAATAATTGACTTTTGACCATCGCAATGTGTTTCCTACAAGATGTGACCATATTATGTTGGTGTACTGTGCAGTAAGGTGAATGGACGATTATTATGCTGTTGGACGTGTTTGGTGGTCCTTGGTCTCTTGACTTTTAGCTCCACATTTCGTAAATTATTTGTCCCTCTCTCTCCCTTATGCTTGAGCTCCATTACTATTTGCAACCCGTGACAAGTCCATTTCATCATCATTTGCACGTTACATTTTACTGGCGGAGAATTGAGAGACTTAGCAAATCTTTATTATATTATGTCATTAGAATGAGTTTTGACTGCACCATAACATTACCTAAACACATGAGTGAGAACGTTTCCAATGTTCTTAAAGTGAGATACTATTGGTCATGCTCACTCCTATCCATTAAGTTGGGTGTTAATTGGTATTTGGATGTCATTGATGGGGTTTGAGAATGTTGATGTTACATTCTGTTTCTATGTAGGTTGCTATATGGGTTATAAAAGTGATATGGTTGATTAAAGTGTGCACAGTTTTTGGCTTGTATATATATGTATTTTGTTTGTAAAATCAAAGAAATTAGTTGTTTTCATTTCTCTTTCTTTTTATTTTTCAGGATTTTGAAGATATGTCTTTTGCAAACGATCATATGACTTTGCTTGTCCAATTGAGAGAACCAAGGGGTTTAAATTGTTGCAAACACTAGATACAATAGTGAGTCCTACGAAAATGAGTTAGGTATCTAGATTATAGTTTTATTTTCTTTTGTTTTATTAGAGGACGAACAGCAGTTTAGCTAAAGGGGTTTTTGTTTATTGCGAAAATGCAGTAATTTATATGGCCTTAATCACTTTTTTTGGCTTGTTAACAATATAATTTTAATAATTTACCTATCTTTATTTATGTTTGTCGGTAATAAAAACTCCCATTATGTAGGATGGTTGGCATGAAATTAAGAGGTTTCTAAGGCCCAAGTGCAAAACACAATAATTGGGGTAAAATTGCATGTCCCATACATTTTCTTGCACTAGTAACCCTGTGTCATGGCTGGGCATGCCAAATGGCATGGCCATGTCCATTGGCACAATTGGCTGTGTCATTTAGCACAAACACATTTATTTCTTGTAGTTTTTTGGCATGTTTTCTAGTAGCAAACGCAACACAAACATGCCACCCACTAACCCATATTGGAGCCCTATTTCAGCTCAGTTTTCAGGACGTTAGGAAGAGCCATTTTGCTTTCGGTCTTGAGCGTTTGGTTCTTAGAGTCTATGTTAGCCTCTTAAAGCTCTATTAGGTGGGAATAAATTATGTTAGAATCATGTATGTTGTGAACACGATTTTTTGATTTCAAGATTCAAGATCTTCTATTCTTCTTTCCTTAATTTCATGGCTTCTAATTTAGTTGCTAGATTACATGTTGTTTGGTTTAGTTGTATCTTGATGGTTAATTGTGGCAAAATTTGTCATCTTTGCTTCTGATTAGCCCTTTAGATGGCTAGGCCTTAATCTCCTTTGTTTATGTTTGAATTTAGAGTTTTCTCTTATGCTTGCTAGGTGTTCGATGAAATGTTTAAACAAGTCTTTATCTGTGTTTTTTAGGAAATCATATTTTTGCTAAAAGGTTAGGTCAATTTTCTAGTGTAGATATGGAGGAGAACTAGGTTTTTTAATATGAAAATAGTCTAAATTCCTTACTATGTCTATACATAGCTATTGTTGTAATTTAATTGAGCTAACCTAATGAAAATAGGTTGTTAGAATAACCAGATTGGCCTCTAACCCTTGAAAAAGCGCTTTGATGGTCTTTGAAGGTACAACTAACTTTTTCTAAATATTATATTGTCTTTTATAGGTTAGGATTGGCTTAGATTAATTGGTTCATTAAGTGCTCACATCACAGCCTATGCTTTGTTTTAATATGTTTATGAGTTAGTTTAGTTTTCGTTATCATAGCTTTGTTTTGCCTAGCTTTGGTACTCAAGATAACTCCGATAGGCGAAAATACATCTCCTTGTGGATATGACCCATACATGTCGGTGTTTAGCTATAGTTACACTGTGTGCTTGCAGTTTGAACTTAGACATTAGCCAAGCATCATTTAATAATATAATCACATCTCATATGCTCTTTTCCCCCATTCTGATAAGCTACTCCTATTATATAAATCTCTAGAATGCTAATAGGGGTATTGGAGAAAGAACCAACCCAGGTCCTCCTAATAAACTAGCACCCCCTAAAAGAACCATTCCTACTCAACCCATATCCCAATTCTCAAAACCTAGCATCCTTCAAATCCAACTCCACAAAATGACCATGACTTGCCTTCTTACTTCAAACTCAAACTTCACTCTTCAAAATATAAGGTCACGCATATTCAATGAGGAGGATTACACATTGTGGAGTATTCAAAGGAGAACCCTTTTAATTAAATAGCCTAAGGTCTATGGGATATGGTAGAGAAAGGGTATGATGAACCCTCTAATGAAGAAAAGAAAAAGGATTAAGAAGAAAAGCCATCATGGGATGAAAAAGGGCATACAATCTCAAGTAAACAAGAAGAAATATCCCACTGCTCATACATACATCTGGTAAAATAGTAACTTGAACCATTTCCTCTCGAATTATGACTTCTATAATGGACAAAGATGCATACACCATTATAATATACGGGCTTTGAGAAGGTGATATCTATCAAATGTCAAACTCTCAGATAGAATTTGAGCTTTCACTAATGGAAAAAGATAAGACTATTCAAACACCTTTTCATCATGTCACTAACATAGTTAATAACATTGAAATGTATGGGACATGATTGAAGATGAAAGAGTTTACAAATGTTGCCAAGAAGTCAAGCATATTAAAACAAAACTAAAGCAACTAGGCAAGGAAACATGGAATATCACATAAGCTTGAAGGAGAACAAAGTGGTGCAAATATTAAGCCTACCACAAACACTAAAAAGCAAGGAGGGGTCCGACAAGGAGAATAAATGGTTACTTATCAAATTACAAAAATTATATTTTTCTATGAAGGAAAAGTGCTTAAATAATCAATTAATCTAGAAAAATCTATGTATGAATTTCTAAAGCTTAGATTATAGTTGGAAAAATTAGATATTTCTTGTAAGTTAAGATGTCAATTACGATATGACCCAGTCTAGATAATTCTAGTGCATAGTAAAATATTAAGTTTTCATAAATGTACCATTCTAAGACAAGTATAAAAGGCATTAAATTTAGGCACTAGGGGTGGAGCAACAAGCTCACATGCAGGAGTAAATCCCTTCACCACATGTATCCATTTCCCTTTTGTAATATTCTTTAACTCTGTGTTTTAATAACAAGTTCCATTTTGATAATTTAGTTCACTCCGCTTTTGCTCCACTCTCAAAATTTTAACATGGTATCAATGCATATGAAGCGAGAATCATAATTGTTCTCCCACAAAAGTTGTGCTCAACAAATATCATATTAATGCATGGCTCAAGGGGTAGCCTAAGGTAGATAATTTCATAAGTTTAGGGTGTATTGTCTATACCCACATCCCAAAAGAGGATCAAGAAAAACTAAATGGTAAAAGAGAAATGTGCTTCTTCATGGGCTATAATAATCATTCCAAATGCCATTGTCACTATAATCCTGAGACTAAGAAGGTGATTATTTCAAGAGATGTTGTAGTCGCTGAGGCATCCAATTGGAGTTGGCTAGATAATCCAGCCCAGTAGTCAACATAACAAAATCTTAATATCACGAAATTAAAGAAAGATTACCTCTTGAGTTAGTCCCATATTCACTAGCAAGCCCATCTTCAAGTGGATCAAATTCTTAAAGCTCAACTCCATAGACTGCTCCCATTCATAGCTCTCAACTAGAAAGCCGCTCTCCACCTTATGTACAAACTATGAATGTCGCTAAGTAATCATAGCACTCTTCAATAATCAGCCACAAATATTTTAAGATGTAGTTTAAGATGGTATTGTTTAGGCTCAAGATATAACAATTTCACTCATTAATTTACCTAGATTTTAGCTGGTAGTAATTGCTATATTATGAATTTTAGTAGTTGTATTTGATTTTGTAGAATATAAAGAAAATTGCACACATGGCGGATAATGATCCTAATGCAGAACGTTAGGAACAAGACTCAAGGACCTAACTTATAGAGCCACACAGAGAAGAGGAATGAAGCACAATTGTGTTTAGCATGAAACATGCCTAAGTTAACCTGGACATCAAAGAAGCAAGGTCGGGTCAACCAGTCACATAAGTTGCAGAAGAAACAAAACAGGAAGAAAGGACAATAATTAACGTGGTATGGTATAGCCATGCTAACTAGCATGGCCGTGCCACCGCTACTCCTGCACTATTATTATTGTCAAAATCCAAGGGAGTAGCATGGTTTGGTGACTGTTGTTGTGTAAATATAGGGAGGTAGCATGGTTGTATGTTATAGAGTGATTATTACTCAGCTGCCTTGTGACCTAGCAAACTCTATTCTAGACCCTTCAAGTTTGCTAGTAAGCCTTCCTAATAATGCTCGGCTTAAGCTTAGTAAGTTAAGCAAGCAAAGTAACAAGAGAGTCTAGAAGGGTTTGTAAGGATGTCTTTTATTGACTCGAGGCTTGATTGATAATAAATGAACTTTCGTAGGTACATGTATAGCTTCCCCTCCTCAATGGACAGTGGACATCCATTTAATCTTATCACTATCATCAATCCTCTGAATCATTTCTCTCTAACATCTTCTACAATGTCTAGATATCATATTGTAAGTATCTAGGATGTTCTCCATGGAAGTACCTAGATGTTCCTAGATTTTTACCAGCCTAGAACTTTGTGGAACGTTATGGAGACTATTTTAGAATATTCTAGTACCACGTAATAGCCTCTAAAGTACTCTAGAAGATTCTGTCACACTCTAAAGGACTTGGGATGGTCAAGAAGATTCTTGTTCATTTCAAGAGGTTCTGCAACAATCGAAAAGATCCTAGAACAATTTTCAAGGCTTTAGAAGCCTAGCCCATTACATTCTCCCCTGGCTAATCGAGTGATGCCCTCGTTGCGCACCTAATTAGAAGATGACCTTGTCGCATGCGATCCCTCTATCACGAGTGTGAAAGGGTTGTTTCAATGTGGGCATTTAGACAAACAATGAGTCTCATCGCAAAGCAAGCACATGATCTTAGTGTTAAAAGAGTCATCATTTCCACCTTCCTTCCATTTGCCTCTGTCCTTCAAAGGCTCATCTCTGTTAGAGTATGAAAGTGGGCATTGTCCCACATTGATAGAAATACAAAGAATATGAAAGAGGGTGTTGTCCCACATTGATAATCTATATAAGCTTGTGAGTTACTCCACCCATTGTCAATTGATTTTGGGGTGGAATCTCATTTGAACTTATATGCATGACTCTTTGTTTAAAAGCCCAATCGATATATAAAATTTAACATGGTATCAGAGCCTTCCGAACAAGAGGTCTCGAGTTTGATTCTTAGCTTCCCCCATATTGATTTATTACGCAACGTAGCGGAAACCTTTGCAGCATTCACGCTTCAAGCCCAAAGGGCATTCGTATGAGGGGGCGTGTTAGATTATAACATATTCCCGGGCCTTCAACCATAAATTTAAGCTTTTGATTGAGATGGTTTTGAACATGGTATTAGAGCAAGGTTGCTCGATCTTGATTTGTCACCATCCTCGTTTGATTAAAATTGTGTGCACGTGTTGAGTCTTGTTAGTGGCCCACACATGAGAGAGCGTGTTGGAGTATAAAAGCGGGCATTGTCCCACATTAATAAAAATACAAAGAATATGAAAGTGGGTGTTGTTCCACATTGATAAAATTGAAGGGTTTGAGCAAGTATATAAGCTTATGAGTTACTCCACCCATTACCAATTGGTTTTGGGATGGAATCTCATCTGAGCGTATATGCATGACTCTTTGTTTAAAAGCCCAATCGATATATAAAATTTAAAATGTAACACTCTCTCTTGCGTGACTCATCTAGTCCTCCCCCACCCATGTTGTCATTATAGGGTGCCTCACCCCATATCTTTTGCGCATCATCCTTAATGTCCTTCGCCTCAAGGTAGGCATTCAATCCCCATAAGAAGTTATCAATCATCCTAGCATTCCTTGCCACATTATAGTTCAGAGGCTTAAGATAATTGACCTTGAAGGCCATTAAACCTTTGTCCTTAGTAGTAATAGTGACCTCATGCATAGGCTTCCACCTGTTTCGAAAAATCCTCCATCACTATGTTTGAATCACCTTGCATCTCCCTTTGAGGCTTCTTGTTTCCCCCTTGGACTCTAGTTCTATGATGCATTCGTCCATGCCGGGCAATCCTATGCGTTAAGGCGATCATGGTAGCATTGATCTCTGCCAGCCTCTCCTTGAAAAAGGCGACTGAGTCATTCTTGTTCTTCTTCACCTGCTTACCACCTTGTTGGTTGATGGGAAAAGCCTCCCTAGAGCTTGACGTGGTATTTCCTAAACTTTAGGCTCTATTACCGATTGTCGTGGGTGATTCTTCACTTGAACTTAACTCCCGTGCAGCCTAACAAACTCCACTCGAGACCCTTTACTACTTTGAGGCTTTAGCTTAGTCAGTCAAGCAAGCAAAGTAACAAGAAAATAAAAGAGTTTGAAAGAACACCTTTTATTGCTTTAAGGATTGGTTGATTACAACAAATGAACCTTCATTAGGGGTGTTTATAGCCTTCTATCTCCTCAATGCAGGGTGAAAAACGATTTAATCTTATACCTATCAACAGGCCACTAGATCTTTTCTACCTAACATCTTTCTACATATCTATGTATCATATTAGAAGTATCTAAAATATTCTTTATACAAGTATCTAGACGTTCATAAGTGTTTACAAACCTATAATCTTGTACAACATTCTAGCGAGTACTCTAAAATATTCGTCTATGACCTAGAAGACTCTTAGAGTACTCCGGAAGCTTTCACCTCACTCGAGAAGATTCTGGAACAGTTTAGAAAATTCTAGTACGTTCCAGAATGTTCTAGTATAATCCAAAAGATAGTATAATCTAGAAGATCCCAAAATAATTTTGTAGACTTTAAAAGCCTAACCGGTGACACAAAGCAAACAATGCGTGTCATACAACACACATTTCTGAAGGAATCCATTTCCATTTAGGAGAGGATGCATCTCTTTATGGAACAACGCTTAATGGAGAGTCACTAAGTTTGTTTTAATAACTACCTCTAACTAACTCGCCTCTTTGTTAGTCGTCTCTGTTCATATTAAGCAATTAATTAAAATTACTTATTATTTGTTATGCCTCTTCACAATTATAGCAAATTTCCATTTTTATGGAAATTTCTCCAACAGCATACACGAGCTATGTACGTCGTTTGCAATCAGTGAGAAAATCGAGAACTTCCTTCGCCCTCTCTCGCGTTCCTGACACTGTTCACTTTTCTTTCATCTTAATTAATGTGCCAAAGCTAAACTATAAGTAGTGTGCCTAAAAGGCCATATATAATAGATTTTCTCCAATCTAACAGCAGAATTATTTATATCTGGTCAAACTACAAGTTGTGGCCAAATTTCTTCAGATCAAGTTATGCCGGCACCGCTAACATAAGCAAAATCAAGATATCGACGTACAACACTTGATATCGCATTTTCACGCTTCTCTTTTGAAGGCTAACTTATATCTGCTGGATGGTCTGTGTGCTAAGGAAGGAGAGGATGGGTTGATTAACCTCTTGTGGCAATTGTTCTTGAATGAAATGATTTCCTTCTGGGACGAAGATGATTTCTAGATTGGGCACAAACTTCTTAATGATTCCGCTTCGTATGTAATCCTCCAAGACCGGGAATTTCTGTACATAATCTTTTTCACCCATGATAAGCAAGGCCGGAGCCATCACAGTTGGATTTTCAACATCAATATTATTGTTCATGCTCCTGCATTAAAGGCAAACTGATATGAGACTTTTACATGGGCACAGAGAAAAGGCTTCAGCTAGCATTAGAAGTTATTTTATTTGATTCTTTCAACATCTCACTAGATTTTCCAAAACTAATATGTGCTGTGAAACCTAATGCAATTTATTATGTCCAATTCTCAATTGTCCACCAGAGCCCACCACCAGCTGTAAATTATACAGAAGGTGTGCCGGTTCAATCTTAATTATAATCAGCACTAATAGCAGGAATGGATGAGTAGTGGAGTGGCAAGGGTGTTTTACTCAAACTGATGAGGTCATGGATTCAATTTGTGGTAAAAGCAAAGCTTTTTTTTAATTATTATCCTTTTCATCATAAAAGTCTTTTAAGCACCTTTCAAAAAAATCCTAATTTTTTTTTATTCTTCCATTGAAATATTAAGGTATACACTTGTATTTACATTATGGATCTACGTTCACTATTTTTGCATAACAATCCTAATTTTAAGATAAATATTAATTGAAAATTTGTATATTTATTATCCGTATTTTTACTTAACAGAAGCATTTAGTATAATACAAATATAATCCAACTCACTAAAACTATGTCATAACTCACTAAATATAAGTCATAGCTCACTAAAAGACGAATATATCACACCTTAGAACATGAACAAAAAAATATATGTGCTAACTAAAATTATATACTATATTATTTGTTCACTCATTTTTTATTATGAACGATTAGTATTCCACAATAAAATTATGTACTATATGTATACATAGGTGTATATGTACATATATATATATATATCTATATATATATATGTGTGTGTGTGTGTGTGTGTGTGTGTGTGTACATCTGTATATACGTATATATATATATATATATATATATATATAATATATATAATATATATATATATATGTATGTTATGATGTATAAGGTTTTGGTGATAACAAATCCAAGTGTTGTTGTTCCAAACAGACTCTCCAAACAGGTTCTTACTGCTGTTCTCAATGTCTTAAACTTGCTTGACTAATGGTTGACTAAGAATAGGTACTCAAGTCAGCGATATAAGTGCAGCCGTGAGAAACAGGATCTGTGAAGTGTTTGAAGCAGCAAATTCGTTTCTCTACAAGATAACTGGTCGTTACAACAAGATGTCTTGATTTGATTTAGATTTTATATTTTTAGACTCTTGTTAATATGCCAATTAGAAAGTCTTAATTTACCACTTACTTGAAACGGTTTTGCTTTTTGGAAAATATTTCGGATCACCTTTCAAAACAATCCTAAAAACAGGGTGGTCAGGGTGTTTCCAGATTAAGCTGTGAAAAAATGATTTCACACGATTTTTCTCTCTTTGATTTTGGGCAGCTTCTCTAAGATTTACAAGCAAGATTTTTTTTTTATGTAGTATCTTACCCCTTACCCTAAAACGGTTATCAAAATCTAAGGGAATTTGCAAAATCTTTTTGAATAAAAAGAATCTTCAACTTTTGGCAAGTGGATAAGGTTGTTGAGAAAATCATGGGCTAAAGGATGAAACCGTGTTGCTGAAGAATCACCGCCTTAAGCAATTAAGGAATTCTTACCAGCTCATGTTACCTCACCCCTTGCGGTTAAAGGACTCTATCTCCTTTAGAAATTTTGGTTTCCAAAAATTTGAGGAATTGTTTTTACCAAGCACTATATAAAGTCGCTTCTTACAACTCAGAAGCATCGGTTTTCAAAGGCAAAAATTCAGTGTTCATGAGCTTAAAAGTTTCAAAAGAAAACCGTGTCTAGTGAGTGAGTTATTTGAGCTTTCAAAGTTGGCATACTAGGATTTTATTGTACCCTATATTAACTTAGTTGAGAAGCATTGTAATAGGGTGTTTTTCTTTATACTCTTCTTTCACAAAAGTGAGTTGAGTGTGTGTCCAAATCAAGGGGATTTCGGACGTGGGGTAACCTGTCTTAGGGAAGACGGTTACGTGGGTTGCAATTTGTAACAATGTGTGTTACTATTGTAACGTGATTAGCTCGTTTAGTGAAGTGTGTAAATCCTACACGAGGTAGGTCGTGGTTTTTCACCTCAGTTGGGCAAGAGGTGTTTTCCACGTAAAAATCCTGTGTCCATTATTTCCGCATTCAATTTTGTTGGATTTTCGGTTCTGCATATCTCAGAAACAGCCTGCGCGAACAGGGTCTAAGACTGTTTGCCAGCATATTGCGAAAATCGGACACCACAATTCACCCTCCCTCTTGTGGTTGTGTACTCTCTAAATCAACAAGTGGTATCAGAGCAGGTTCTCCTTTGAAAGGCTAACACCTTGAGAGATCCTTGAAGATGAGTACCCCACAAGGCATGCTTGAAGGTCAATCCATAACTCGACCACCATACTTCAATGGCCAACACGATGGTTGGTGGAAGAATAGGATGGAAAACTACATCCAAGGCGAGGACTATGAGTTGTGGATGCTCATCAAAAATGGACCACTCATCCCTAAGAAAACAACTGAAGATGGAAAGTCAATCCCCAAGGAGCCTAAAGAATTCAACACTGAAGATTACAAAATGATGGAGAAGAATGCCAAAGCCAAGAAACTTCTATATTTCGGCCTAGGTCCTGATGAATATACTCGCATATCTGAATGTGAGTCGGCCAAGGAGATCTGGGATGCTTTGCAAATAGCTCACGAAGGGACCAATCAGGTAAAGCAATCCCGGATTGAATTGCTTATGAGAAAATATGAGCTGTTTGAGAGGGGTGATCGTGAAAGTGTGATGGACATGTACACTCGCTTCACTCACATAACGAATGAGTTGAAATCCCTGGAAAAATCCTTCACCACTGAAGAATTGGTGAGGAAAATCCTAAGAATTTTACCTCATTCTTGGGAAGCGAAAGTAACGGCCATCCAAGAAGCTAAGGACATGAACAAGATCACCCTAGATGAGCTGATTGGAAATCTCCAAACGTATGAACTTAGAAAAAATTCCGAGCAGAAAGATGAGACAAAGAGAGATCGAGGTCTTGCTCTAAAGGCCTTAGAAGATGATTCTGATTCTGATGAGGAGGAGATTGCCATAATAACTCAAAAATTTAAGAAGTTCTTCAAGAAAGTTAAAGAAAACAGCAAAAGAAAGGACTTCGGCAATGGCAGGAACACCTCTCGGGAACAGTTCTCTGGATGCTTCAAGTGTGGCAAGCTAGACCACATTGTGAGAAACTGCCCACTACACAAGGAGGAACAAGAACCCGAAGACCATAGAAAACAGGAGAGGAAACAGGGTGTAAGCAGCTCAGCGAAACGATTCTCAAAAGCTATGCTCGCGGCTTGGGGTGATTCAAGCGAGGATGAGGAAAGTTCTGAAGCCGAGGAAGCTGATGTAGCACTCATGGCAAGAAGTGACACTGATTCAGATGATGGATCAACAGATAGTCTGACTCAACTCAAGAACAAGGTACGTGGTCTAAATAAATCAACTCTTGAGGAATTAGTGTACACTATAATGGATATATGTGCTGAATTAAAAAGGGATGTTCGTGACCTAGAACTTGAAAATCAAACTCTTAAATTGGAAAAACTTGAAGTTGACAAAGAGACACTTGCCTTACATGAAAACATTAATGTGCTTAAAGAGTCTCTATTCATGAAAGAAGAGACTTGTTCCATTAATCTGACTGAGCTGGAAAAGGAATCTCTTGACTTAAAAGGAAAGGTCGAAACTTTGCTGGAAGAAAACAAAAACTTGCTTAAGAAAATAAAACAAATGGAATTAGACCTTGTCACAAACAAGCTCTGGAACAGGTTCTCAAGGGCGCTTGAATGGTTAAACACACATCATAGTCGAAATAGAAGAGGACTAGGTTTTGTGCCTAAGATGACCTACCCAGTGAATAGAAAATACGTAGGATTATCTGAGAACATTGTATGTTACCGCTGTGGTAAAACGGGTCATTATCGTTATACTTGTCCCTCGAAAAAGTATGCCATTAAAAGGAACACAACTTATGTAAAACAAATATGGGTTAGGAAAGATGAGATTTGTACGTCTAAAGGAATGGGACCAAGTGGATCTGGGTTCCCAAAACTAACCTATGATCTGTTTTGCAGGCTGAAGTGAGAGAAAACCACCCAGCAAACAACCCAGCAAACAGCGTAGGGAACAACCTAGGGAACAAGCAGTTGTGGTATGTTGACAGTGGGTGTTCGAGGCATATGACTGGTTCAAAATCCAATTTTCTCTCACTTACAGCTTCAGAAGGAGGGAGTGTGGCATTTGAAAACGGCAAATCCGGGACAATTGTCGGTATAGGTAAGATAGGTGAGTCACTCTCTCATTCAATTGACAATGTTTATTTTGTGGATGGTTTAAAACACAACTTGCTAAGTGTGTCCCAACTGTGTGACAAAGACAACCTAGTAGTGTTCTCTCCAACACGTTGCTTGGTTGTAAATATGAACACAGGAGATGTTGTGTTGAGGGAGAAGCGACACAAAAATGTTTATAAAGTGTGTATTTCTACTTTTCCCCAAAATAATTTGACTTGTTTGAGTGCTTTAAATGATGATGTTATGCTTTGGCAGAAAAGACTAGGTCATGCAAGTTACTCACTTTTGAACAAACTTGTAACCAAAGACTTAGTGGTTGGCTTACCTTCCATCAAATTCAATGATGACAAGGTATGTGATGCATGTGCCAAAGGCAAACAAGTCAGAAATTTATTTAAATC
This sequence comes from Carnegiea gigantea, assembly GCA_029747015.1. Classification (NCBI taxonomy): domain Eukaryota; kingdom Viridiplantae; phylum Streptophyta; class Magnoliopsida; order Caryophyllales; family Cactaceae; genus Carnegiea; species Carnegiea gigantea. Next base: position 7,437 of record JAKOGI010004753.1, on the reverse strand, counting down.
TAAAAGGTGTGTAAGCACTACTTGACCTCTTGAATTGATACATATGGATCTATGTGGTCCAATGAGGATCATGAGTAGAGGTGGTAAGAGGTATGTGCTTGTCATAGTGAATGACTACTCTCGTTTCACTTGGACCTTGTTTTTGGCTTCTAAAGATGAAACTTTTGAAAAATTTCTTGCTTTCATTAAAAAGACTGAAAAGAGGGTAGGATACTCTTTGGTGTGCCTAAGGTCTGATCATGGTACAGAATTTGAAAATTCGAGCTTTATTGACTATTGTAAAGAGAATGGTGTTGATCATAATTTTTCAGCCCCAAGAATACCCCAACAGAACGGGGTGGTAGAACGCAAAAATCGTGCTCTAGAGGACATGACTAGAACAATGCTCGTTGCTAGTGGTCTTACTAGAAATTTTTGGGCTGAAGCCTTAAACACATCATGTTACATTATAAATAGATGCATGATTAGACCTCTTCTTAACAAAACTCCTTATAAGCTCCTCAAAGGAAGAAAACCCAATATTTTGCATTTGAGAGTTTTTGGTTATAAATGTTTTGTGCATAATAATGGAAAGGATGCCTTAAGGAAATTTGATCCAAAGAGTGATGAAGCAATATTCCTTGGTTACTTCTCGCATAGTAAGGCATACAAAGTGTTTAATAAGAGAACCTTGTGTGTTGAGGAAAGTGTGCATGTGCTTTTTGATGAAACTAACTCTCTAAGTGAGAATGATGCACAGGAGGAAGACCTTGAACTAGGTCTTATTAGAAAAGACTTGCTGCTCCAAGATAAACAAGGTAAGGAAGCCACTGAGGGATCGAGGCCTGAAGCTGTTCTTAAGGAAGGTAAGCAAGGTGTGAACCAAACAAGGGGAAACAGGGTGGAACCCTGTTCGGGACAACATCAGCCGAATCCTCCAGGGATAAATTCAGGAACAAGTTCCCAAACAGGCTCGAGAATAGGTTCTGAACCTGTTTCACCGAGTATTCCAGCTAGGATGGAGAGCGTGTCTGTGAACCCACTTTCACCACGATCATGGAAATACCAAAGTTCACATCCTCTTGATCAAATTTTGTCCGATATTAATGCAGGACTTCAAACTAGATCTAGGCTCAAACTTTTCTGTGCTTTCTATGCTTTTCTCTCAAAAATTGAGCCAAAGAATATTAATGACGCTGTTGCAGATTCAGATTGGGTCACAGCCATGCAAGAAGAACTCCATCAGTTTGAAAGAAACAAGGTGTGGCACCTTGTGCCACGGCCAGAGGATAGAACAATCATTGGAACCAAGTGGGTATTCCGTAACAAGCTTGATGAGTGCGGAACAGTCACTAGAAACAAGGCCCGGCTGGTGGTTCAAGGCTACAACCAAGAAGAAGGAATTAATTATGAAGAGACCTTTGCACCTGTTGCAAGGATGGAGGCCATTCGAATCTTGATAGCCTTTGCAGCCCACATGGAGATCAAGTTGTATCAAATGGATGTCAAAAGTGCAGTTTCTAAATGGATACCTTAAAGAAGAAGTGTATGTCAAACAACCCCCCGGTTTTGAAAGTGATGAATTTCCTAACCATGTTTTCAAACTTAACAAAGCACTTTATGGTTTAAAACAAGCTCCTAGAGCCTGGTATGAGCGGTTGTCAAGTTTCTTATTGGAAAATGATTTTAAAAGAGGCAAGGTAGATAATACCTTGTTTCTAAAATCTAAAGGGGAACATTTGTTGATTGTCCAAGTATATGTCGATGACATCATATTTGGTGCAACTCATCATGATTTGTGCAACGAATTTTCAAAAATGATGAGGAGTGAGTTTGAAATGAGCATGATGGTGAGCTTAATTTCTTTTTAGGCTTGCAAATCTAGCAAACTTCAAACGGCACCATGATCCATCAACAAAAGTATGTCAAGGAGTTACTTAAGCGTTTTGGGATGGAGTCGGCCAAGCCCATTGATACTCCCATCTCTCCCTCAACCAGGTTGGTAATGGATGATGGTAGTCCCTCAGTTGAGGAGAAATCCTATAGGGGCATGATAGGGTCACTCCTATACCTAACCGCTAGTAGACCTGACATTGCTTTCAGTGTTGGTCTATGTGCACGTTTTCAGTCTAACCCTAAAGAAACTCATCTAAAGGCTGTTAAACGGATTTTAAGATATTTAAAACATACACCGCCTTGTGGTATCCTAGAGGTTGCAACTTTGATCTTGTTGGGTATGCTGATGCTGATGCTGATTATGCAGGTTTCTTGGTTGATAGAAAAAGCACCTCAGGTATGGCTCACTTTCTTGGACCTTGTTTGGTATCTTGGGCAACCAAGAAACAACTCTCTGTTGCCTTGTCCACAGCAGAAGCTGAATACGTGGCAGCTGCATCCTGTTGTGCTCAGTTATTATGGATAAGGCAACAACTCAAGGATTTTTGTGTTGACATAGGATGCATTCCTATTTATTGTGACAATACAAGTGCAATTAACATTGCCAAAAATCCATGTCAACACAAAAGAACAAAACATATTGACATTCGTCATCATTTTTTAAGAGACAATGTTGAAAAAGGAGTGATCTCAATGCATTTTTGTGCCACTGAAAATCAAATTGCTGATATATTCACCAAGGCACTAAGCAGAGAATAATTTGAAAGGAATAGACTCGAACTAGGTTTAATTAGAACAACTTGACCATCTTGTTCTCGCTCCCTATTGGCAATATTCAAAAGTTACGGGTTCAATATGTTACAATATTTTGTTTGCCATCAATTTCTGTGCTATGTCTAGCATATGTGAGGTTTGCAACCTGCTGACACTCGTTGAGGTCTAATGAGATTGCCCTTATTGTCCCATGTTACCGAGCAAGTAACCTCAAGAACAAGCACCAGGAACAGGTATGCCTCTTGTTTGTCAAATGTGTGCAACTAGCTGAGATTTGCTTCACATCTTCCCGAGGCGTGCGCGGCCGGATTTAATGATAAAGCTCGTTGCAAAATGGGCAAAATCTTTAAAAGATCTTGCACGCCTCTCCTCTTTAAAGCTTTCTTCAAACTTGCTTCATTCTCTCACCTCCACCACAATTCTTCTTGCTTTGAAATTCCGTTCGAGAAACCCTAATCTCTCTCCTCCCTCTGAAAAATGGCGTCCCCCATCAGCACCACGAGTTCCGTGTCCTTGACCCAGGGCAACCAGTTACCAAGCACAGCTTTGCAAACAGCCATAGCCCTGTTTGCTCCCACGCAATTTCTGGCGGCTTTCATGGAAGGTAAATCTGCTGAACCATCTCGCCCCATTCTTTACAAACCTTTTGGATTTCTGAAAAGCATAGACCTCAGAACAGTAGGCCTAAAATTGGAAGACATTCCCTATAAATTTGGGTGGGATTTAGTTCTGTTTGGTAAATCGAGTGTATGTCAGAAGTCTGGAGAACCCCAAGAACCTTTTGGGGCATCTGGTAGAGAAATTGGGGCTACAGATGAACTATTTTTGTTTGAACATGGCCTGGATGACATCAATTCTTTCGGGCTGTTTCCAGAGCAGGAAACAGGGGCTGAAATAGGGCCTGAGATTTTTAGGGATGACCTAGGAGAAGATTTGTCAAAAGAAGTAGGGGGAAGTAGTGGTCAACTGGAGGAGTCTCCTGTCGAGACTGAACAAGCCACACCGGTACCACAAACCGGTGAGAAACGCGAAAGGTATAAAATTATGGCTAAGCGCACTAGAATGCCAAGAACAAGACTACCATCAAGGCCTAAAAGCGGCTAAATTGAAGAACCCCCAAAGACTGAAACCCCTGTCAAACCAAAACCACAAATTTTCTCTCCGGCCAAACCCACTACCAGGCCAACCAGAAAATCAGCCCGAATTGCTTTTCAATCCACGTCTCGTCCTGCCAAACAGCCTTCTCCTGTTGTTGAGGAAATTGATTCCTCTTCTGAGCCTTCCTCTGATAGTGACACTGAGAACACCTCCTTCAAACAGGGCACTCCCGTGTTCTCAGAGTCCTCAGAGGACAAGCCTCTGCCTGCACCCAAACCAGCCTCCACTGTACCCTCCAAATCATCACCCACAAAAACCCCCAAGCGAAAAGCCTCTCTCAAACACGCCTCCACACAAGACACCCCTACTGAGCCCCAGCCTAAGAGAGCCAAGAAGTCAACCCCGTCTGCAATTTCAGCCAAACTGACCCAACTGTTTCAGAGACGGGTAGTCAGGGGCAAAATCATCAAGGTCAAGTATTTTGAGGAACAAGATCTTGGGGTGTTTCTGCACAAGCTGCGTGCACAGGGGTGGTTTGAACTGTTTACAAACACCCAACTGGGGTGTTCTGTCCACGAGTTGGCACAATTTTACGCCAACTGCACTGTCACCGAAGGAGTGTTGACAAGTACTGTTAATGGGAAGCAGCTTCGCTTTGATGCGAAGATATTAGGGGAAATTTTGGGGATTCCCTGCACGGGCTTTGATGTCTATGTGAGGGAAGATAAGACTGTTCTTAGGACAGCCCGGCTGCTGGAGCTTTCCCAGAAATTCAGCCAGCAACCAAGCCTGCAAACACCCCTGTCAGTGAAGAAAGGGGACATGACATCTCTTCATTAGTTGATATTTTGGTTTATTATCAAAAATATCATCCCCAGGGTCCAGGGTCGAAATCTTACCGATGCCATGGATCAGTGTCTTATGGATCTGATGGATAGGGAAGAGCAAATCAACCTTCCTGCCATCATGGTTCGACATATTGCAAGAATTGCAAACACCTCCAGGGAACATAACCTTGGGTATGGTTTCTTCCTGACTAGTGTTTTTGAGCACTTTGGGGTGACACTGGAGAAGAAGGTGGAAGCTCAGTTCATTGATGAGATCGGGAGTAACACCCTTATGGGGTGTGGATATACCTTGGTTGAGGGATCAGCCTCTGAACAGGGGATCAAAACACCTCGTCCTCCTGTTTCTGGCAGTTCCTCAGTCAAAGTTGAGGCTGCTCTGGAGGAAAACTCCCGCCTGAATGCTGAGCTTACTGCAGTGAAGGCTGCCCTGGACGAGGAAAAGACTCTCAATGCCAAACGCCATGAAGATATCCTCGCTCTTCTCTCTTCCCTCTCAGCAAAATTCTCCCCTCCTGCTCCATGATCATCCCTCGTAGGCTGTTCTTGTAGGCTGTTCTGTTGTGGCCTCATCTGTCTCTTCTCTTGGTTTTCTCCCTTTTGCTGTCTCTGGATTCGCACTCTATGTTGAACTCTTTTGGCGAATAACAGGTTATCTTGTTTTGATTGGCTTTGCCTTGCTTGCTTTTTGTTGAGAATTGCTTGTCTGTGACTAGAATGGCCAATCTCATTACCGTATCAAAACACTTGAGTGTATCGCATGTTGACTTTCCTTCATTACCCAACTGGTGGTGATAGCAAACACTCTCTGTTTGACTGTTTGCCCTTCCTTTTTAATGATGCCAAAAGGGGGAAGATAGGATGACTAATATTGTTTTAGTTTTGCCATGGACGCGTTGATTCTCTTACAATTTATAATTTTTCGATACTAGCTGCTTCATGTGAATTGTCGGTTCTATGAATGATTGGCACTAACACTTCATTTGTCCTTGAAAGTCAATATGGTCATTTGGTTTGTCATCATCAAAAAGGGCAAAATTGTTATGATGTATAAGGTTTTGATGATAACAAATCCAAGTGTTGTTCTTCCAAACAGACTCTCCAAACAGGTTCTTACTGTTGTTCTCAATGTCTTAAACTTGCTTGACTAATGGTTGACTAAGAACAGGTACTCAAGTCAGCGATATAAGTGCAGCCGTGAGGAACAGGGCCTGTGAAGTGTTTGAAGCAGCAAATTCGTCTCTCTACAAGATGACTGGTCGTTACAACAAGATGTCTTGATTTGATTTAGATTTTATATTTTTAGACTCTTGTTAATATGCCAATTAGAAAGTCTTAATTTACCACTTACTTGAAACGGTTTTGCTTTTTGGAAAATATTTCGGATCACCTTTCAAAACAATCCTGGAAACAGGGTGGTCAGGGTGTTTCCAGATTAAGCTGCGAAAAAATGATTTCACACGATTTTTCTCTCTCTGATTTTGGGCAGCTTCTCCAAGATTTGCAAGCAAGATTTTTTTTATGTAGTATCTTACCCCTTACCCTAAAACGGTTATCAAAATCTAAGGGGATTTGCAAAATCTTTTTGAACAAAAAGAATCTTCAACTTTTGGCAAGTGGATAAGGTCGTTGAGAAAATCATGGGCTAAAGCATGAAACCGTGTTGCTGAAGAATCACCGCCTTAAGCAATTAAGGAATTCTTACCAGCTCATGTTACCTAACCCCTTGCGGTTAAAGGACTCTATCTCCTTTAGAAATTTTGGTTTCCCAAAAATTGAGGAATTGTTTTTACCAAGCACTATACAAAGTCGCTTCTTACAACTCAGAAGCATTGGTTTTCAAAGGCAAAAATTCAGTGTTCATGAGCTTAAAAGTTTCAAAAGAAAACTATGTCTAGTGAGTGAGTTATTTGAGCTTTCAAAGTTGGCATACTAGGGCTTCATTGTACCCTATATTAGCTTAGTTGAGAAGCATTGTAATAGGGTGTTTTTCTTTATACTCTTCTTTTACAAAAGTGAGTTGACTGTGTGTCCAAATCAAGGGGATTTTGGACGTGGGGTAACCTGTTTTAGGGAAGACGGTTACGTGGGTTGCAATTTGTAACAAGGTGTGTTATTATTGTAACGTGATTAGTCTGTTTAGTGAAGTGTGTAAATCCTGCACGAGGTAGGTCGTGGTTTTTCACCTCAGTTGGGCTAGAGGTGTTTTCCACGTAAAAATCCTGTTTCCATTATTTCCGCATTCAATTTTGTTGGATTTTCGGCTCTGCATATTCAGAAACAGCCTGCGCGAATAGGGCCTAAGACTGTTTGCCAGCATATTGCGAAAATCGGACACCACAATTCACCGCCCCTCTTGTGGTTGTGTACTCTCAAAAGCAACAATTATAATATATATATATATATATATATATATAGGTGTGTGTGTGTGTGTGTGTGTGTGTGGTGTGTGCCATATATAAATACACACACACCACACACACATATATATATAGATATATATATATATATATATATATATATATATATATATATCTGGGCACATTACAGGCCCCCCGATATGTCACGCTATCAATGAGTTTTTTGCTACAGGCATCATGCGCAGAGTCATGAGTGCCACAAAGTTGGTGATTTTATCAAAATCACACACCCTGAGGCAGCCACAGACTAAAAGCCCATATCTTGTTGCAATGTGACATACAAATGCATATCCAAAATGCCTTGTTCAAAAATCAAAGTACAGCAAAGACCAATCAACCAAAGCCATGCTGCCTTTGCACAGAATAGAGAGCATTCATATAATGTCTTGATATACATATACATGTGCATATATACATATATACAT
>JAKOGI010004752.1:0-21150 GCA_029747015.1 Carnegiea gigantea | reverse complement strand
AAATGAAACAAGAAACATCGGTGGTTTTGAGAAAGAAAAAACAACGAAAAAGGGGTGCAACACGAGGACTTTCCAGGAGGTCACCCATCATAGTACGACCCTCGCCCTAGCGCGCTTAACTGCGGTGTTCTGATGGGATCCGGTGCATTAGTGCTGGCATGATCGCACCCATTAGAATCTGGCGGAACAAATCTTTTATGGAGTGCACGCGCCTGCTGAGTCGCTCATACATTGCGCCAAATCTAAAGAGTTCGCAGCTTCGTAACTGACAGCTCGGAAGCGGCGTGCTAAGAGTTCGTTACGGACGGTAGCTCGACCACCCTCAGCGCCCCGGGCATGCATGGGGTTTCGTCCGTGTGTTGTATTAAAAAACGACCTCTGATGTGGTTTTCGGGGCCTGGACGCGTCCGTAGGGGAATTTCGGTAATTTCAAGTGAACATGGGCGGAAGGCCTGACTTGGATGCTTTTTCCTCGTCCTGGTCAGTTCTCATCCGACGGCTGCAGCAGATGAAACGAGAAAGATCGGTGCTTTTAATGAAGAAAAAAACAACGAAAAGGGGGTGCAACACGAGGACTTCCCAGGAGGTCACCCATCCTAGTACTCCCCTCGCCCAAGCACGCTTAACTGCGCAGTTCTGATGGGATCCGGTGCATTAATGCTGGGATGATCGCACCCATTAGAATCTGGCGGAACAAATCTTTTATAGAGTGCACGCGCCTGCTGAGTTGCTCATACATTGCGCCAAATCTAAAGAGTTCGCAGGTTCGTAACTGACAGCTCGGAAGCGGCGAGCTAAGAGTCCGTTACGGACGGTAGCTCGACCGCCTTCATCGCCCCGTGCGAGCACGGGGTTTCGTCCGCGTGTTGCAATAAAAAGGGGCCTCTAATGTGGTTTTCAGTTCCAGACGGCGTCCGTAAAGGAATTTCGGTAATTTCGATTGAACAGGACGGAAGGCCTGATTTGGAAGCTTCTTCCTCGTCCTGGTCAGTCCTCCTCCGGCGGCCGCAACAAATGAAACGAGAAAGATCGGTGGTTTTGAGAAAGAAAAAACAACGAAAAAGGGGTGCAACACGAGGACTTCCCAGGAGGTGACCCATCCCAGTACTACTCTCGCCCAAGCACGCTCAACTGCGGAGTTCTGATGGGATCCGGTGCATTAGTGCTGGTATGATCGCACCCATCGAATTCTTGCTGAACAAATGTTTCATTGAGGGTACGCGGCCGCTGAGTTGCGCATAAAGCACGCCCGCTCCAAAGAGGTTGCAAGTTCGTAACTGACACCTCGGAAGAGGCGAGCTAAGCGTGCGTTACGGACGGTAACTCGACCACCTTCATCGCCCCGTGCATGCATGGGGTTTCGTCCGTGCATTGCAGTAAAAAGGGGCCTCTGATGTGTTTTTCAGGGCCACGAGGCGTCCGTAAGGGAATTTCGGTAATTTCGACTGAACATAAGCGGATGGCCTGATTTGACTGCTTTTTCCACGTCCTGGTCATTTCTCATCCGCTGGCCACAGAAATGAAACGAGAAAGATCGGCGCTTCTAAGAAAGAGAAAAACAACGCAAAAGGGGTGCAACACGAGGACTTCCCATGAGGTCACCCATCCTAGCACTACTCTCGCCCAAGCACGCTTAACTGCGGAGCTCTGACGGGATCCGGTGCATCAGTGCTGGTATGATCGCACCCATCGGAATCTGGCGGAACAATCTTTTATAGAGTGTACGCGGCTGCCGAGTCGCTCATAGATCGCTCCAAATCTAAAGAGTTCGCAAGTTCGTAACTGCCAGTTCGGAAGCGGCGAGCTAAGAGTGCGTTACGGACGGTAGCTCGACCGCTTTCATCGCCCTGTGCGAGCACGGGGTTTCGTCCGTGTGTTGCAGTAAAAAGGGGCCTCTAATGTGGTTTTCAGTGCCAGGCGTCGTCCGTAAAGGAATTTCGATAATTTCGATTGAACAAGGACGGAAGGCCTGGTTTGGAAGCTTTTTCCTCGTCCTGGTCAGTCCTCATCCGGCGGCCGCAGCAAATGAAACGAGAAAGATCAGTGGTTTTGAGAAAGAAAAAACAACGAAAAAGGGGTGCAACACGAGGACTTCCCAGGAGGTCACCCATCCGAGTACTACCCTCGCCCAAGCACGCTTAACTGCGGGGTTCTGATGGGATCCGGTGCATTAGTACTGGCATGATCGCACCCATTAGAATCTGGCGGAACAAATCTTTTATAGAGTGCACGCGCCTGCGGAGTCGCTCATACATTGCGTCAAATCTAAAGAGTTCGCAGGTTCGTAACTGACAGCTCGGAAGCGGCGAGCTAAGAGTTCGTTACGGACGGTAGCTCGACCGCCTTCATCGCCCCGTGCTAGCACGGGGTTTCGTCCGTGTGTTGCAGTAAAAAGGCGCCTCTAATGTGGTTTTCAGTGCCAAGCGGCGTCCGTAAAGGAATTTCGGTAATTTCGATTGAACAAGGACGGAAGGCCTGATTTGGAAGCTTTTTCCTCGTCCTGGTCAGTCCTCATCCGGCGGCCACAGCAAATGAAATGAGAGAGATCGGTGGTTTAGAGAAAGAAAAAACAACGAAAAAGGGGCGCAACACGAGGGTTTCCCAGGAGATCACCCATCCCAATACTACTCTCGCCCAAGCACGCTTAACTGCGGAGTTCTGATGGGATTCGGTGCATTAGTGCTGGTATGATCGCCCCCATCGAATTCTTGCGGAACAAATGTTTCATTGAGGGTACGCGGCCGCTGAGTTGCGCATAAAGCACGCCGGCTCCAAAGAGGTCGCAAGTTCATAACTGACAACTCGGAAGAGGCGAGCTAAGCGTGCGTTGCGGACGGTAGCTCGACCACCTTCATCGCCCCATGCATGCATGGGGTTTCGTCCGTGCGTTGTTGTAAAAAGGGGCCGCAGATGTGTTTTTCAGGGCCACGAGGCGTCCGTAGGGGAATTTCGGTAATTTCGACTGAACATAGGCGGATGGCCTGATTTGAATGCTTTTTCCACGTCCTGGTCAGTTCTCATCCGCTGTCTACAGCAAATGAAACGAGAAAGATCGGCGCTTCTAAGAAAGAAAAAAACAACGAAAAAGGGGTGCAACACGAGGACTTCCCAGGAGGTCAGCCATCCTAGCGCTACTCTCGCCCAAGCACGCTTAACTGCGGAGTTCTGATGGGATCTGGTGCATCAGTGCTGGTACGATCGCACCCATCGAAATCTGGCGGAACAAGTCTTTTATAGAGTGTACGCGGCTGCCGAGTCGCTCATAGATCGCGCCAAATCTTAAGAGTTCGCAAGTTCGTAACTGACAGCTCGGAAGCGGCGAGCTAAGAGTGCGTTACGGACGGTAGCTCGACCGACTTCATCGCCCCGTGCGAGCATTGGGTTTCGTCCGTGTGTTGCAGTAAAAAGGGCCTCTAATGTGGTTTTCAGTGCCAGGAGGCGTCCGTGGAGGAATTTCGGTAATTTCGAGTGAACAAGGGCGGAAGACCTGATTTTAAAGCTTTTTCCTCGTCCCGGTCAGTTCCCATCCGACGGCCGCAGCAAATGAAACGACAAAGACCGGTGCTTTTAAGAAAGAAAAAAATAACGAAAAAGGGGTGCAACACGAGGACTTCCCAGGGGGTCACCCATCCTAGTCCTACTCTCGCCCAAGCACGCTTAATTGCGCTTTTCTGATGGGATCCGGTGCATTAGTGCTGGGATGATCGCACCCATTGGATTCTTGCGGAACAAATGTTTCATTGAGGGTGAGCGGCCGTTGAGTTGTGCATACAGCACGCCCGTGCGGTCCAAAGAGATCGCAAGTTCGTACTGGCTTAGCTCGGAAGCGGCCGAGCTACGAGTGGGTTACGGACGGTTAGCTCGACCACCCTCATCGCCCCCGTGCATGCATGGGGTTTCGTCCGTGTGTTGTATTAAAAAAGCGACCTCTGATGTGGTTTTCAGGGCCTGGACGCTCCGTGGAAAGGGGAATTTCGGTAATTTCAAGTGAACATGCGTGCGGAAGGCCTGACTTGTCTCTCGTGCTTGTTTCCTCGTCCCTGTCATTTCTCATCCGACGGCGCGCAGCAGATGAAATGAGAAAGATCGGCGCTTTTAAGGAAGGAAAAAAACAACGAAAAGGGGGTGCAACACGAGGACTTCCCAGGAGGTCACCCATCCTAGTACTACCCTCGCCCAAGCACGCTTAACTGCGCAGTTCTGATGGGATCCGGTGCATTAATGCTGGGATGATCGCACCCATTAGAACCTGGCGGAACAAATCTTTTATAGAGTGCACGCACCTGCGAGCTAGAGTTTGGTTACGGACGTACTCGCCGGCCTTCTCGCCCGTTCGAGCCCGGGGTTTCGTCCGTGTGTTGCTGTAAAAAGGGGCCTCCAATGTGGTTTTCAGTGCCAGGCGGCGTCCGTAACGGAATTTCGGTAATTTCGATTGAACAAGGACGGAAGGCCTGATTTGGAAGCTTTTTCCTCGTCCTGGTCAGTCCTCATCCGGCGGCCGCAGCAAATTAAACGAGAAAGATCGGTGGTTTTGAGAAAGAAAAAACAACGAAAAAGGGGTGCAACATGAGGACTTCCCAGGAGGTCACCCATCCTAGTACTACTCTCACCCAAGCACGCTTAACTGCGGGGTTCTAATGGGATCCGGTGCATTAGTGCTGGTATGATCGCACCCTTCGATTTCTTGCGGAACAAATGTTTCATTGAGGGTGAGCGGCCGTTGAGTTTTGCATACAGCACGCCAGCTCCAAAGAGATCGCAAGTTCGTAACTGGCAGCTCGGAAGCGGCGAGCTCAGAGTGCGTTACGGACGGTAGCTCGACCACCCTCATCGCCCCGTGCATGCATGGGGTTTTGTCCGTGTGTTGTATTAAAAAACGACCTCAGATGCGGTTTTCAGGGCCTGGACGCGTCCGTAGGGGAATTTCGGTAATTTCAAGTGAACATGGGCGGAAGGCCCGACTTGGATGCTTTTTCCTCGTGCTAGTCAGTTCTCATCCGACGGCCGCAGCAGATGAAACGAGAAAGATCGGCGCTTTTAAGGAAGAAAAAACAACGAAAAGGGGGTGCAACACGAGGACTTCCCAGGAGGTCACCCATCCTAGGACTACTCTCGCCCAAGCACGCTTAACTGCGCAGTTCTGATGGGATCCGGTGCATTAATGCTGGGATGATCGCACCCATTAGACTCTGGCGGAACAAATCTTTTATAGAGTGCACGCGGCTGCCGAGTCGCTCATACATCGCGCCAAATCTAAAGAGTTCGCAAGTTGGTAACTGACAGCTCGGAAGCGGCGAGCTAAGAGTTCGTTACGGACGGTAGGTCGACCGCCTTCATCGCCCCGTGAGAGCATTGGGTTTCGTCCGTGTGTTGCAGTAAAAAGGGGCTTCTAATGTGGTTTTCAGTGCCAGGAGGAGTCCGTGGAGGAATTTCGGTAATTTCGAGTGAACAAGGGCGGAAGGCTTGATTTGAAAGCTTTTTCCTCGTCCTGGTCAGTTCCCATCCGACGGCCGCAGCAAATGAAACGAGAAAGACCGGTGCTTTTAAGAAAGGGAAAAAATAACGAAAAAGGATTGCAACACGAGGACTTCCCAGGGGGTCACCCAACCTAGTACTACTCTCGCCCAAGCACGCTTAATTGCGCATTTCCGATGGGATCCGGTGCATTAGTGCTGGGATGATCGCACCCATTGGATTCTTGCGGAACAAATGTTTCATTGAGGGTGAGCGGCCGTTGACTTGTGCATACAGCACGCCAGCTCCAAAGAGATCGCAAGTTCGTAACTGGCAGCTCGGAAGCGGCGAGCTAAGAGTGGGTTACGGACGGTAGCTCGACCACCCTCATCGCCCCGTGCATGCATGGGGTTTCGTCCGTGTGTTGTATTAAAAAACGACCTCTGATGTGGTTTTCAGGGCCTGGACGCGTCCGTAGGGGAATTTCGGTAATTTCAAGTGAACATGGGCGGAAGGCCTGACTTGGATGCTTTTTCCTCGTCCTGGTCAGTTCTCATCCGACGGCCGCAGCAGATGAAACGAGAAAGATCGGCGCTTTTAAGGAAGAAAAAAACAACGAAAGGGGGTGCAACACGAGGACTTCCCAGGAGGTCACCCATCCTAGTACTACCCTCGCCCAAGCACGCTTAACTGCGCAGTTCTGATGGGATCAGGTGCATTAATGCTGGGATGATCGCACCCATTAGAATCTGGCGGAACAAATCTTTTATAGAGTGCACGCGCCTGCTGAGTCGCTCATACATTGCGCCAAATCTAAAGAGTTCGCAGGTTCGTAACTGACAGCTCGGAAGCGGCGAGCTAAGAGTGCGTTACGGACGGTAGCTCGACCGCCTTCATCGCCCCGTGCGAGCATTGGGTTTCGTCCGTGTTTGCAGTAAAAAGGGGCCTCTAATGTGGTTTTCAGTGCCAGGCGGCGTCCGTAAAGGAATTTCGGTAATTTCGATTGAATAAGGACGGAAGGCCTGATTTGGAAGCTTTTTCCTTATCCTGGTCAGTCCTCATCCGACGGCCGCAGCAAATGAAACGAGAAAGATCGGTGGTTTTGAGAAAGAAAAAACAACGAAAAAGGGGTGCAACATGAGGACTTCCAAGGAGGTCACCCATCCTAGTACTACTCTCACCCAAGCACGCTTAACTGCGGGGTTCTAATGGGAGCCGGTGCATTGGTGCAGGTATGATCGCACCCATCGATTTCTTGCGGAACAAATGTTTCATTGAGGGTGAGCGGCCGTTGAGTTGTGCATACAGCACGCCAGCTCCAAAGCGATCGCAAGTTCGTAACTGGCAGCTCGGAAGCGGCGAGCTAAGAGTGCGTTACGGACGGTAGCTCGACCACCCTCATCGCCCCGTGCATGCATGGGGTTTCGTCCGTGTTTTGTATTAAAAAACGACCTCTGATGTGGTTTTCAGGGCCTGGACGCGTCCGTAGGGGAATTTCGGTAATTTCAAGTGAACATGGGCGGAAGGCCCGACTTGGATGCTTTTTCCTCGTCCTGGTCAGTTCTCATCCGACGGCCGCAGCAGATGAAACGAGAAAGATCGGCGCTTTTAAGGAATAAAAAAACAACGAAAAGGGGGTGCAACACGAGGACTTCCCAGGAGGTCACCCATCCTAGGACTACTCTCGCCCAAGCACGCTTAACTGCGCAGTTCTGATGGGATCCGGTGCATTAATGCTGGGATGATCGCACCCATCGGAATCTGGCGGAACAAATCTTTCATAGAGTGCACGCGGCTGCCCAGTCGCTCATATATCGCGCCAAATCTAAAGAGTTCGCAAGTTCGTAACTGACAGCTCGGAAGCGGCGAGCTAAGAGTGCGTTACGGACGGTAGCTCGACCCCCTTCATCGCCCCGTGCGAGCATTGGGTTTCGTCCGTGTGTTGCAGTAAAAAGGGGCCTCTAATGTGGTTTTCAGTGTCAGGCGGCGTCCGTAAATGAATTTCGATAATTTCGATTGAACAAGGACGGAAGGCCTGATTTGGAAGCTTTTTCCTCGTCCTGGTCAGTCCTCATCCGGCGGCCGCAACAAATGAAACGAGAAAGATCGGTGGTTTTGAGAAAGAAAAAACAACGAAAAAGGGGTGCAACACGTGGACTTCCCAGGAGATCACCCATCCCAGTACTACTCTCGCCCAAGCACGCTTAACTGCCGAGTTCTGATGGGATCCGGTGCATTCGTGCTGGTATGATCGCACCCATCGAATTCTTGCGGAACAAATGTTTCATTGAGGGTACGCGGCTGCTGAGTTGCGCATAAAGCACTCCGGCTCCAAAGAGGTCGCAAGTTCGTAACTGACAACTCGGAAGAGGCGACCTAAGCGTGCGTTACGGACTGTAGCTCGACCACCTTCATCGCCCCGTGCATGCATGGGGTTTCGTCCGTGCGTTGCAGTAAAAAGGGGCCTCTGATGTGTTTTTCAGGGCCACGGGGCGTCCGTAGGGGAATTTCGGTAATTTCGACTGAACATAGGCGGATGGCCTGATTTGGATGCTTTTTCCACGTCCTGGTCCGTTCTTATCCGCTGGCCACAGCAAATGAAACGAGAAAGATCGGCGCTTCTAAGAAAGAAAAAAACAACAAAAAAGGGGTGCAACACGAGGACTTCCCAGGAGGTCACCCATCCTAGCACTACTCTCGCCCAAGAACGCTTAACTGCGGAGTTCTGATGGGATCCGGTGCATCAGTGCTGGTATGATCGCACCCATCGGAACCTGGCGGAACAAGTCTTTTATAGAGTGTACGCGGCTGCCGAGTCGCTCATAGATCGCGGCAAATCTAAAGAGTTCGCAAGTTCGTAACTGACAGCTCGGAAGCGGCGAGCTAAGAGTGCGCTACGGACGGTAGCTCCACCGCCTTCATCGCCCCGTGCGAGCATTGGGTTTCGTCCGTGTGTTGCAGTAAAAAGGGGCCTCTAATGTTGTTTTCAGTGCCAGGAGGCGTCCGTGGAGGAATTTCGGTAATTTCGAGTGAACAAGGGCGGAAGGCCTGATTTGAAATCTTTTTCCTCGTCCCGGTCAGTTCCCATCCGACGGCCGCAGCAAATGAAACGAGAAAGACCGGTGCTTTTAAGAAAGAAAAAAATAACGAAAAAGGGGTGCAACACGAGGACTTCTCAGGGGGTCACCCATCCTAGTACTACTCTCGCCCAAGCACGCTTAATTGAGCATTTCTGATGGGATCCGGTGCATTAGTGCTGGGATGATCGCACCCATTGGATTCTTGCGGAACAAATGTTTCATTGAGGGTGAGCGGCCGTTGAGTTGTGCATACAGCGCGCCAGCTCCAAAAAGATCGCAAGTTCGTAACTGGCAGCTCGGAAGCGGCGAGCTAAGAGTGCTTTACGGACGGTAGCTCGACCACCCTCATCGCCCCGTGCATGCCTGGGGTTTCGTCCGTGTGTTGTATTAAAAAACGACCTCTGATGTGGTTTTCAGGGCCTGGACGCGTCCGTAGGGGAATTTCGGTAATTTCAAGTGAACATGGGCGGAAAGCCTGACTTGGATGCTTTTTCCTCGTGCTGGTCAGTCCTTATCCGACGGCCGCAGCAGATGAACCGAGAAAGATCGGCGCTTTTAAGGACGAAAAAACAACGAAAAGGGGGTGCAACACGAGGACTTCCCAGGAGGTCACCCATCCTAGTACTACTCTCGCCCAAGCACGCTTGACTGCGCAGTTCTGATGGGATCTGGTGCATTAATGCTGGGATGATTGCACCCATTAGAATCTGGCGGAACAAATCTTTCATAGAGTGCACGCGGCTGCCGAGTCGCTCATATATCGCGGCAAATCTAAAGAGTTCGCAAGTTCGTAACTGACAGCTCGGAAGCGGCGAGCTAAGAGTTGGTTACGGACGGTAGCTCGACCGCCTTCATCGCCCCGTGCGATCACGGGGTTTCGTCCGTGTGTTGCAGTAAAAAGGGGCCTCTAATGTGGTTTTCAGTGCCAAGCGGCGTCCGTAAAGGAATTTCGGTAATTTCGATTGTACAAGGACGGAAGGCCTGATTTGGAAGCCTTTTCCTCGTCCTGGTCAGTCCTCATCCGGCGGCCGCAGCAAATGAAACGAGAAAGATCGGTGGTTTTGGGAAAGAAAAAACAACGAAAAAGGGGTGCAACACGAGGACTTCCCAGCAGGTCACCCATCCCAGTACTACTCTCCCCCAAGCACGCTTAACTGCGGAGTTCTGATGGGATCCGGCGCATTAGCGCTGGTATGATCGCACCCATCGAATTCTTGCGGAACAAATGTTTCATTTAGGGTACGCGGCCGCTGAGTTGCGCATAAAGCACGCCGGCTCCAAAGAGGTCGCAAGTTCGTAACTGACACCTCGGAAACGGCGAGCTAAGAGTTCGTTACGGGCGGTAGCTCGACCGCCTTCATTGCCCCGTGCGAGCATTGGGTTTCGTCCGTGTGTTGCAGTAAAAAGGGGCTTCTAATGTGGTTTTCAGTGCCTGGAGGAGTCCGTGGAGGAATTTCGGTAATTTCGAGTGAACAAGGGCGGAAGGCTTGATTTGAAACTTTTTCCTCGTCCTGGTCAGTTCCCATCCGACGGCCGCAGGAAATGAAACGAGAAAGACCGGTGCTTTTAAGAAAGAGAAAAATAACGAAAAAGGGGCGCAACACGAGGACATCCCAGGGGGTCGCCCATCCTAGTGCTACGCTCGCCCAAGCACGCTTAATTGCGCATTTCTGATGGGATCCTGGGATGATCGCACCCATTGGATTCTTGCGGAACAAATGTTTCAGTGAGGGTGAGCGGCCGTTGAGTTGTGCATACAGCACGCCAGCTCCTAAGAGGTCGCAAGTTCGTAACTGGCAGCTCGGAAGCGGCGAGCTAAGAGTGCGTTACGGACGGTAGCTCGACCACCCTCATCGCCCCGTGCATGCATGGGGTTTCGTCCGTGTGTTGCATTAAAAAACGACCTCTGATGTGGTTTTCAGGGCCTGGACGCGTCCGTAGGGGAATTTCGGTACTTTGAAGTGAACATGGGCGGAAGGTCTGACTTGGATGCTTGTTCCTTGTCCTGGTCAGCTCTCATCCGACGGCCGCAGCAGATGAAACCAGAAAGATCGGCGCTTTTAAGAAAGAAAAAAACAACGAAAAGGGGGTGCAACACGAGGACTTCCCAGGAGGTCACCCATCCTCGCACTACTCTCGCCCAAGCACACTTAACTGCGGAGTTCTGATGGGATCCGGTGCATCGGTGCTGGTACGATCGCACCCATTAGATTGTGGCGGAACAAATCTTTCATACAGTGCACGCGGCTGCCGAGTCGCTCATACATTGCGCCAAATCTGAAGAGTTCGCAAGTTCGTAACTGACAGCTCGGAAGCGGCGAGCTAAGAGTTCGTTACGGGCGGTAGCTCGACCGCCTTCATCGCCCCGTGCGAGCATTGGGTGTCGTCCGTGTGTTGCAGTAAAAAGGGGCCTCTAATGTGGTTTTCAGTGCCAGGAGGCGTCCGTGGAGGAATTTCGGTATTTTCGAGTGAACAAGGGCGGAAGGCCTGATTTGAAAGCTTTTTCCTCGTCCCCGTCAGTTCCCATCCGACGGCCGCAGCAAATGAAACGAGAAAGACCGGTGCTTTTAAGAAAGGAAAAAATAACGAAAAAGGGGTGCAACACGAGGACTTCCCAGGGGGTCACCCATCCTAGTACTACTCTCACCTAAGCACGCTTAATTGCGCATTTCTTATGGGATCCGGTGCATTAGTGCTGGGATGAACGCACCCATTGGATTCTTGCGGAACAAATGTTTCATTGAGGGTGAGCGGCCGTTGAGTTGTGCATACAGCATGCCAGCTCCAAAGAGATCGCAAGTTCGTAAATGGCAGCTCGGAAGCGGCGAGCTAAGAGTGCGGTACGGACGGTAGCTCGACCACCCTCATCGCCCCGTGCATGCCTGGGGTTTCGTCCGTGTGTTGTATTAAAAAACGACCTCTGATGTGGTTTTCAGGGCCTGGACGCGTCCGTAGGGGAATTTCGGTATTTTCAAGTGAACATGGGCGGAAGGCCTGACTTGGATGCTTTT
The DNA here is from genome assembly GCA_029747015.1 of Carnegiea gigantea. NCBI lineage: Eukaryota > Viridiplantae > Streptophyta > Magnoliopsida > Caryophyllales > Cactaceae > Carnegiea > Carnegiea gigantea. Next base: position 9,605 of record JAKOGI010004752.1, on the reverse strand, counting down.
TCCTCGTCCTGGTCAGTTCTCATCCGACGGCCGCAGCAGATAAAACGAGAAAGATCGGCGCTTTTAAGGAAAAAAAAAAACAACGAAAAGGGGGTGCAACACGAGGACTTCCCAGGAGGTCACCCATCCTAGTACTACTCTCGCCCGAGCACGCTTAACTGCGCAGTTCTGATGGGATCCGGTGCATTAATGCTGGGATGATCGCACCCATTAGAATATGGCGGAACAAATCTTTTATAGAGTGCACGCGCCTGCTGAGTCGCTCATACATTGCGCCAAATCTAAGGAGTTCGCAAGTTCGTAACTGACAGCTCGGAAGCGGCGAGCTAAGAGTTCGTTACGGACGGTTGCTCGACCGCCTTCATCGCCCCGTGCGAGCATTGGGTTTCGTCCGTGTGTTGCAATAAAAAGGGGCCTCTAATGTGGTTTTCAGTGCCAGGCGGCGTCCGTAAAGGAATTTCGGTAATTTCGATTGAACAGGACGGAAGGCCTGATTTGGAAGCTTCTTCCTCGTCCTGGTCAGTCCTCCTCCGGCGGCCGCAGCAAATGAAACGAGAAAGATCGGTGGTTTTGAGAAAGAAAAAACAACGAAAAAAGGGTGCAACACGAGGACTTCCCAGTAGGTCACCCATCCCAGTACTACTCTCGCCCAAGCACGCTTAACTGCGGAGTTCTGATGGGATCCGGTGCATTAGTGCTGGTATGATCGCACCCGTCGAATTCTTACGGAACAAATGTTTCATTGAGGGTACGCGGCCGCTGAGTTGCGCATAAAGCACGCCCGCTCCAAAGAGGTCGCAAGTTCGTACCTGACAACTCGGAAGAGGCTAGCTAAGCGTGCGTTACGGACGGTAGCTCGACCACCTTCATCGCCCTGTGCCTGCATGGGGTTTCGTCCGTGCATTGCAGTAAAAAGGGGCCTCTGATGTGTTTTTCAGGGTCACGAGGCGTCCGTAAGGGAATTTCGGTAATTTCGACTGAACATAGACGGATGGCCTGATTTGACTGCTTTTTCCACGTCCTGGTCATTTCTCATCCGCTGGCCATAGCAAATGAAACGAGAAAGATCGACGCTTCTAAGAAAGAGAAAAACAACGAAAAAGGGGTGCAACACGAGGACTTCCCAGGAGGTCACCCATCCTAGCACTACTCTCTCCCAAGCACGCTTAACTGCGGAGTTCTGATGGGATCCGGTGCATCAATGCTGGTATGATCGCACCCATCGGAATCTGGCGGAACAAGCCTTTTATAGAGTGTACGTGGCTGCCGAGTCGCTCATAGATCGCGCCAAATCTAAAGAGTTCGCAAGTTCGTAACTGACAGCTCGGAAGCGTCGAGCTAAGAGTGCGTTATGGACGGTAGCTCGACCGCCTTCATCGCCCCGTGCGAGCATTGGGTTTCGTCCGTGTGTTGCAGGAAAAAGGGGCCTCTAATGTGGTTTTCAGTGATAGGAGGCGTCCGTGGAGTAATTTCGGTAATTTCGAGTGAACAAGGGCGGAAGGCCAGATTTGAAAGCTTTTTCCTCGCCCCGGTCAGTTCCCATCCGACGGCCGCAGCAAATGAATCGAGAAAGACCGATGCTTTTAAGAAAGAAAAAAATAACGAAAAAGGCGTGCAACACGAGGACTTCCAAGGGGGTCACCCATCCTACTACTACTCTCGCCCAAGCACGCTTAATTGCGCATTTCTGATGGGATCCGGTGCATTAGTGCTGGGATGATCGCACCCATTGGATTCTTGCGGAACAAATGTTTCATTGCGGGTGAGCGGCCGTTGAGTTGTGCATACAGCACGCCAGCTCCTAAGAGATCGCAAGTTCGTAACTGGCAGCTCGGAGGCGGCGAGCTAAGAGTGCGTTACGGACGGTAGCTCGACCACCCTCATCGCCACGTGCATGCATGGGGTTTCGTCCGTGTGTTGTATTAAAAAACGACCTCTGATATGGTTTTCAGGGCTTGGACGCGTCCGTAGGGGAATTTCGGTAATTTCAAGTGAACATGGGCAGATGGCCTGACTTGGATGCTTTTTCCTCGTCCTGGTCAGTTCTCATCCGACGACCGCAGCAGATGAAACGAGAAAGATCGGCGCTTTTAAGGAAGAAAAAAACAACAAAAAGGGGGTGCAACACGAGGAGTTCCCAGGAGGTCCCCCATCCTAGTACTACCCTCGCCCAAGCACGCTTAACTGCGCAGTTCTGATGGGATCCGGTGCATTAATGCTGGGATGATCGCACCCATCAGAATCTGGCGGAACAAAACTTTTATAGAGTGCACGCGCCTGCTGAGTCGCTCATACATTGCGCCAAATCTAAAGAGTTCGCAGGTTCGTAACTGACAGCTCGGAAGCGGTGAGCTAAGAGTTCGTTACGGACGGTTGCTCGACCGCCTTCATCGCCCCGTGCGAGCACGGGGTTTCGTCCGTGTGTTGCAGTAAAAAAGGGCCTCTAATGTGGTTTTCAGTGCCAGGCGGCGTTCGTAAAGGAATTTCGGTAATTTCGATTCAACAAGGACGGAAGGCCTGATTTGGTAGCTTTTTCCTCATCCTGGTCAGTCCTCATCCGGCGGCCGCAGCAAATGAAACAAGAAACATCGGTGGTTTTGAGAAAGAAAAAACAACGAAAAAGGGGTGCAACACGAGGACTTTCCGGGAGGTCACCCATCCTAGTACTACCCTCGCCCAAGCACGCTTAACTGCGGTCTTCTGATGGGATCCGGTGCATTAGTGCTGGCATGATCGCACCCATTAGAATCTGGCGGAACAAATCTTTTATAGAGTGCACGCGCCTGCTGAGTCGCTCATACATTGCGCCAAATCTAAAGAGTTCGCAGCTTCGTAACTGACAGCTCGGAAGCGGCGTGCTAAGAGTTCGTTACGGACAGTAGCTCGACCACCCTCAGCGCCCCGTGCATGCCTGGGGTTTCGTCCGTGTGTTGTATTAAAAAACGACCTCTGATGTGGTTTTCGGGGCCTGGACGCGTCCGTAGGGGAATTTTGGTAATTTCAAGTGAACATGGGCGGAAGCCCTGACCTGGATGCTTTTTCCTCGTCCTGGTCAGTTCTCATCCGACGGCCGCAGCAGATGAAACGAGAAAGATCGGCGCTTTTAAGGAAGAAAAGAAACAACGAAAAGGGGGTGCAACACGAGGACTTCCCAGGAGGTCATCCGTCCTAGTACTACCCTCGCCCAAGCATGCTTAACTGCGCAGTTCTGATGGGATCCGGTGCATTAATGCTGGGATGATCGCACCCATTAGAATCTGGCGGAACAAATCTTTTATAGAGTGCACGCGGCTGCCAAGTCGCTCATACATCGCGCCAAATCTAAAGACTTCGCAAGTTCGTAACTGACAGCTCGGAAGCGGCGAGCTAAGAGTTCGTTACGGACGGTGGCTCGACCGCCTTCATCGCCCCGTGCGAGCACGGGGTTTCGTCCGCGTGTTGCAATAAAAAGGGGCCTCTAATGTGGTTTTCAGTGCCAGGCGGCGTCCGTAAAGGAATTTCGGTAATTTCGATTGGACAAGGACGGAAGGCCTGATTTGGAAGCTTTTTCCTCGTCCTGGTCAGTCCTCATCCGGCGGCCGCAGCAAATTAAACGAGAAAGATCGGTGGTTTTGAGAAAGAAAAAACAACGAAAAAGGGGTGCAACACGAGGACTTCCCAGGAGGTCACCCATCCCAGTACACTACTCTCGCCCAAGCACGCTTAACTGCGGAGTTCTGATGGATCCGGTGCATTAGTGCTGGTATGATCGCACCCATTGAATTCTTACGGACCAAATGTTTCATTGAGGGTACGCGCCGTGATGCGCATAAAGCAACGCCCGCTCCAAAGAGGTTGCAATTTCGTAACTGACAACTCGGAAGAGGCGAGCTAAGAGTGCTTAACGGACGGTAGCCGACCGCCTTCCATCGCCCTGTGCGGCGCGGGGTTTCGTCCGTGTGTTTCAGTAAAAGGGGGCCTCTAATGTGGCTTTCAGTGCCAGGAGGCGTCCGTGGAGGAATTTCGGTAATTTCGATTGAACAAGGACGGAAGGCCTGATTTGGAAGCTTTTTCTTCGTCCTGGTCAGTCCTCATCCGGCGGCCGCAGCAAATGAAACGCGAAAGATCGGTGGTTTTGAGAAAGAAAAAACAACGAAAAAGGGGTGCAACACGAGGACTTCCCAGGAGGTCACCCATCCGAGTACTACCCTCGCCCAAGCACGCTTAACTGCGGGGTTTTGATGGGATCCGGTGCATTAGTACTGGCATGATCGCACCCATTAGGATCTGGCGGAACAAATCTTTTATAGAGTGCACGCGCCTGCTGAGTCGCTCATACATTGCGTCAAATCTAAAGAGTTCGCAGGTTCGTAACTGACAGCTCGGAAGCGGCGAGCTAAGAGTTCGTTACGGACGGTAGCTCGACCGCCTTCATCGCCCCGTGCGAGCACGGGGTTTCGTCCGGGTGTTGCAGTAAAAAGGGGCCTCTAATGTGGTTTTCAGTGCCACGCGGCGTCCGTAAAGGAATTTCGGTAATTTCGATTGAACAAGGACGGAAGGCCTGATTTGGAAGCTTTTTCCTCGTCCTGGCCAGTCCTCATCCGGCGGCCACAGCAAATGAAATGAGAGAGATCGGTGGTTTTGAGAAAGAAAAAACAACGAAAAAGGGGCGCAACACGAGGGTTTCCCAGGAGGTCACCCATCCCAGTACTACTCTCGCCCAAGCACGCTTAACTGCGGAGTTCTGATGGGATTCGGTGCATCAGTGCTGGGATGATCGCACCCATTCGTGTCTGGCGGAACAAATCTTTTATTGAGGGTACGCGGCCGCTGAGTTGCGCATAAAGCACGCCGGCTCCAAAGAGGTCGCAAGTTCATAACTGACAACTCGGAAGAGGCGAGCTAAGCGTGCGTTACGGACGGTAGCTCGACCACCTTCATCGCCCCATGCATGCATGGGATTTCGTCCGTGCGTTGCTGTAAAAAGGGGCCGCAGATGTGTTTTTCAGGCCCACGAGGCGTCCGTAGGGGAATTTCGGTAATTTCGACTGAACATAGGCAGATGGCCTGATTTGAATGCTTTTTCCACGTCCTGGTCAGTTCTCATCCGCTGTCTACAGCAAATGAAACGAGAAAGATCGGCGCTTCTAAGAAAGAAAAAAACAACGAAAAAGGGGTGCAACACGAGGACTTCCCAGGAGGTCACCCATCCTAGCACTACTCTCGCCCAAGCACGCTTAACTGCGGAGTTCTGATGGGATCCGGTGCATCAGTGCTGGTATGATCGCACCCATCGAAATCTGGCGGAACAAGTCTTTTATAGAGTGTACGCGGCTGCCGAGTCGCTCATAGATCGCGCCAAATCTAAAGAGTTCGCAAGTTCGTAACTGACAGCTCGGAAGCGGCGAGCTAAGAGTGCGTTACGGACGGTAGCTCGACCGACTTCATCGCCCCGTGCGAGCATTGGGTTTCGTCCGTGTGTTGCAGTAAAAGGGGCCTCTAATGTGGTTTTCAGTGCCAGGAGGCGTCCGTGGAGGAATTTCGGTAATTTCGAGTGAACAAGGGCGGAAGACCTGATTTTAAAGCTTTTTCCTCGTCCCGGTCAGTTCCCATCCGACGGCCGCAGCAAATGAAACGAGAAAGACCGGTGCTTTTAAGAAAGAAAAAAATAACGAAAAAGGGGTGCAACACGAGGACTTCCCAAGGGGTCACCCATCCTAGTACTACTCTCGCCCAAGCACGCTTAATTGCGCATTTCTGATGGGATCCGGTGCATTAGTGCTGGGATGATCGCACCCATTGGATTCTTGCGGAACAAATGTTTCATTGAGGGTGAGCGGCCGTTGAGTTGTGCATACAGCACGCCAGCTCCAAAGAGATCGCAAGTTCGTAACTGGCAGCTCGGAAGCGGCGTGCTAAGAGTGCGTTACGGACGGTAGCTCGACCACCCTCATCGCCCCGTGCATGCATGGGGTTTCGTCCGTGTGTTGTATTAAAAAACGACCTCTGATGTGGTTTTCAGGGCCTGGACGCGTCCGTAGGGGAATTTCGGTAATTTCAAGTGAACATGGGCGGAAGGCCTGACTTGGATGCTTTTTCCTCGTCCTGGTCAGTTCTCATCCGACGGCCGAAGCAGATGAAACGAGAAAGATCGGCGCTTTTAAGGAAGAAAAAAACAACGAAAAGGGGGTGCAACACGAGGACTTCCCAGGAGGTCACCCATCCTAGTACTACTCTCGCCCAAGCACGCTTAACTGCGCAGTTCTGATGGGATCTGGTGCATTAATGCTGGGATGATCGCACCCATTAGAATCTGGCGGAACAAATCTTTCATAGAGTGCACGCGGCTGCCGAGTCGCTCATACATCGCGCCAAATCTAAAGAGTTCGCAAGTTCGTAACTGACAGCTCGGAAGCGGCGAGCTAAAAGTTCGTTACGGACGGTAGCTCGACCTCCTTCATCGCCCCGTGCGAGCATTGGGTTTCGTCCGTGTGTTGCAGTAAAAAGGGGCCCCTAATGTGGTTTTCAGTGCCAGGCGGCGTCCGTAAAGAAATTTCGATAATTTCGATTGAACAAGGACGGAAGGCCTGATTTGGAAGCTTTTTCCTCGTCCGGGTTAGTCCTCATCTGGCGGCCGCAGCAAATGAAACGAGAAAGATCGGTGGTTTTGAGAAAGAAAAAACAACGAAAAAGGGGTGCAACACGAGGACTTCCCAGGAGGTCACCCATCCCAGTACTACTCCCGCCCAAGCACGCTTAACTGCGGAGTTCTGATGGGATCCGGTGCATTAGTGCTGGTATGATCGCACCCATCGAATTCTTGCGGAACAAATGTTTCATTGATGGTACGCGGCCGCTGAGTTGCGCATAACGCACGCCGGCTCCAAAGAGGTCGCAAGTTCGTAACTGACAACTCGGAAGAGGCGAGCTAAGCGTGCGTTACGGACGGGAGCTCGACCACCTTCATCGCCCCGGGCATGCATGGGGTTTCGTCCGTGCGTTGCAGTAAAAAGGGGCCTCTGATGTGTTTTTCAGGGCCACGAGGGGTCCGTAGGGGAATTTCGGTAATTTCGACTAAACATAGGCGGATGACCTGATTTGGATGCTTTTTCCACGTCCGGGTCAGTTCTTATCCGCTGGCCACAGCAAATGAAACGAGAAAGATCGGTGCTTCTAAGAAAGAAAAAAACAACGAAAAAGGGGTGCAACACGAGGACTTCCCAAGAGGTCACCCATCATAGCACTACTGTCGCCCAAGCACGCTTGACAGCGGAGTTCTGATGGGATCCGGTGCATCAGTGCTGGTATGATTGCACCCATCGGAATCTGGCGGAGCAAGCCTTTTATAGAGTGTACACGGCTGCCGAGTCGCTCGTAGATCGCGCCAAATCTATCGGAAGCGGTGAGCTAAGAGTGCATTACGGACGGTAGCTCGACCGCCTTCATCGCCCCGTGCGAGCATTGGGTTTCGTCCGTGTGTTGCAGTAAAAGGGGCCTCTAATGTGGTTTTCAGTGCCAGGAGGCGTCCGTGGAGGAATTTCGGTAATTTCGAATGAACAAGGGCGGAATGCCTGACTTGAAAGCTTTTTCCTCGCCCCGGTCAGTTCCCATCCGACGGCCGCAGCAAATGAAACGAGAAAGACCGGTGCTTTTAAGAAAGAAAAAAAAACGAAAAAGGGGTGCAACACGAGGACTTCCCAGGGGGTCACCCATCCTAGTACTACTCTCGCACAAGCACGCTTAAATGCGCATTTCTGATGGGATTCGGTGCATTAGTGCTGGGATGATCGCACCCATTGGATTCTTGCGGAACAAATGTTTCATTAAGGGTGAGCGGCCGTTGAGTTGTGCATACAGCACGCCAGCTCCAAAGAGATCGCGAGTTCGTAACTGGCAGCTCGGAAGCAGCGAGCTAAGAGTGCATTACGGACGGTAGCTCGACCACCCTCATCGCCCCGTGCATGCATGGGGTTTCGTCCGTGTGTTGTATTAAAAAACGACCTCTGATGTGGTTTTTAAGGCATGGACGCATCCGTAGGGGAATTTCGGTAATTTCAAGTGAACATGGGCGGGAGGCCTGACTTGGAAGCTTTTTCCTCGTCCTGGTCAGTCCTCATCCGGCGGCCGCAGCACATGAAACGAGAAAGATCGGTGGTTTTGAGAAAGAAAAAAACGACGAAAAAGGGGTGCAACACGAGGACTTCCCAGGAGGTCACCCATCCCAGTACTACTCTCGCCCAAGCACGCTTAACTGCGAAGTTCTGATGGGACCCGGTGCATCAGTGCTGGGATGATCGCACCCATTCGGGTCTGGCGGAACAAATCTTTTATAGAGTGCACGCGGCTGCCGAGTCGCTCATACATCGCGCAAAATCTAAAGAGTTCGCAAGTTCGTAACTGACAGCTCGGAAGCGGCGAGCTAAGCGTGCATTACGGACGGTAGCTCGACCGCCTTCATCGCCCCGTGCGAGCATTGGGTTTCGTCCGTGCGTTGCAGTAAAAAGGTGCCTCTAATGTGGTTTTCAGTGCCAGGCGGCGTCCGTAAAGGAATTTCGGTAATTTCGATTGAACAAGGACGGAAGGCCTAATTTGGAAGCTTTGTCCTCGTCCTGGTTAGTCCTCATCCGGCGGCCGCAGCAAATGAAACGAGAAAGATCGGTGGTTTTGAGAAAGAAAAAACAACGAAAAAGGAGTGCAACACGAGGACTTCCCAGGAGGTCACCCATCCCAGTACTACTCTCGCCCAAGCACGCTTAACTGCGGAGTTCGGATGGGATCCGGTGCATTAGTGCTGGTATGATCGCACCCATCGAATTCTTGCGGAACAAATGTTTCATTGAGGGTATGCGGCCGCTGAGTTGCGCATAAAGCACGCCCGCTCCAAAGAGGTCGCAAGTTCGTAACTGAGAACTCGGAAGAGGCGAGCTAAGCGTGCGTTACGGACGGTAGCTCGACCACCTTCATCGCCCCGTGCATGCATGGGGTTTCGTCCGTGCGTTGCAGTAAAAAGGGGCCTCTGATGTGTTTTTCAGGGACACGAGGCGTCCGTAGGGCAATTTCGGTAATTTCGACTGAACATAGGCGGATGGCCTGATTTGGATGCTTTTTCCACGTCCGGGTCAGTTCTTATCCGCTGGCCGCAGCAAATGAAACGAGAAAGATCGGCGCTTCTAAGAAAGAAAAAAACAACGAAAAAGGGGTGCAACACGAGGACTTCCCAGGAGGTCACCCATCATAGCACTACTGTCGCCCAAGCACGCTTAACAGCGGAGTTCTGATGGGATCCGGTGCATCAGTGCTGGTATGATTGCACCCATCGGAATCTGGCGGAGCAAGCCTTTTATAGAGTGTACACGGCTGCCGAGTCGCTCATAGATCGCGCCAAATCTATCGGAAGCGGTGAGCTAAGAGTGCATTACGGACGGTAGCTCAACCGCCTTCATCGCCCCGTGCGAGCATTGGGTTTCGTCCATGTGTTGCAGTAAAAAGGGGCCTCTAATGTGGTTTTCATTGCAAGGAGGCGTCCGTGGAGGAATTTCGGTAATTTCGAGTGAGCAAGGGCGGAAGGCCAGATTTGAAAGCTTTTTCCTCGCCCCGGTCAGTTCCCATCCGACGGCCGCAGCAAA
>JAKOGI010004751.1:0-21152 GCA_029747015.1 Carnegiea gigantea | reverse complement strand
AAGAAGAAATTTAATGAAAGAAGAGCCTTAAGGGTCTCCCTCGGGGGATCCTGGCGGTGTGACATCCCTGGTAGGTAGTGGGGGTGTTACATTGGGTGGTATCAGAGCCATAGGTTGCATATGCATATAGATGTGACCTTATGAGTGTCAATTTGTGAAATTATGTGCCTTAAAGTGTTTATTTGAGCCTACTACGTGCTTACTTGAGGACACAAACTAGAACATGGTTTAGGACTCCCATTCAAATGCGTGCTTCTTAGTTCATGTCTAATCTCGTGTGGTGGTGTAGGATGGTGTTTAGCATTGATGATTTCGAGTACCTCCCATTCTGGCTGGCCGCGTGGAATGCGGTTTTCTTTTGGGAAGCAATGATTAGGAGTAACCGGAGGGGACCCTTACGGGTCACCCAAAACCACTGGACTTACAAGTTCATCCGAACGATGCCGTGCACGGGAAGATGGGGCGAGGTCACCTCAATCCTCCGTCTATTTCATGTACGCAGGGGAGCTTATACTCCGTTTACTTTCTGGGGATTAGTGGATTTCCTGATGTTAGCAGAAGGACGGGTGGATTCCTTAGGAAGTACCCCCTTAGGAAGGAGCGATGTTGCCATGCAAATAATCAATACGGCTCTAATTGCTCCTGCTGCTACCCAACAACTACCAATCACAATAGTAGAGAGAAATCAGATTGAACATCGTCAAATGAGACTTCTGTTCGCAGAAAACCCTCAGGCAAGACGATACAAGCGAGTAGCCACTCTATGGGCACGTTAGATAGATTCCTTTGGTGCACAATACCCCAGGGGCTGGCAAGCCACGATGCTCAGAATGAGAGAACTGGTGGATGGAGCACCTGATGTGGAGTACTCCCCACCATTTGTGTTATGGGACCTACTAGCCCCAGTTGAGTCTGAGGGCTCGAATGATCCAACGGTAGATGATCCCCCTGAAGAGGGTTCCTCAGGTGGTAATTAGGGTGGGAATAGGGGCTATGTGTAGCCTGGAGTCGCCAATGTGTGCATTGTATTTAAATAAAACTTGGTTAATGTGCGTTTGAAAATGAATAAACATGGGTGATACCCGATATTTCGTGATTCGTGAAAGCGCATTTTTTTTGAGAAGTGATTCGTGCGACCAAAATAGGATCGCACGAATACTTAAAGCTCTGTACATTCTGTTTAATGTTGTACTATGTTTATAAATGCTTTTGACAATCTATTTTTATGAATAAAAACTAAACAACTTTGCATAAACGACTGTGTAGCCAATGCCTCCACGAAGGGAACAGATGGCGGCACCAACCGCCTTGGAGATGATTTGTCAGTTTAATAAGTTAAGACCACCAAGGTTTAGTGGTGGAACAGATCCTCTTGCCTATGAGGAATGGCTAAGAAGGATGGAGAATTTGTTTGAAGTAATGGACTGCCTCGAAAATTTTAAAGTACATCTGGCGACCCATCAGTTCGAAAAGGAAGCAGAATTCTGGTGGGGCACTGTCAAACCTCGAGCGGATGAACCGGCTCTAACTTGGGAACAACTAAAAACTGTGATGGATGCTCAGTATTACCCACGAGATGTAAAGAGGGCAAAGGAACAAGAATTTCTACGGCTGAAACAAGGCCAAATGAGTGTGGTAGAATACGCGGCGAAGTTTAACGAGCTTAGTCGCTTTGCGCCTAATCAAGTCGCAACTGAAGAAATGAAGATGGACCACTTCGGGCAAGGCCTTAAAGGACCCATTAAGCGGATGATAGCTGGGCATGTTTTCACGAGCTTCCAGGAGATGTACCAGAGGGCGGTGAAGATAGCCCGAGTTATAGCTGAAACCGAAGAGGAAAGTCGGCAGATAGGCCCAGCAAAAAAAAAGTTTAACCAAGGAGGGTCCAGTACCCAGGGAAGCAATAAGATCAGCAACTTCGACAACCGGGGGAAAGGAAAGCAAGTTGTACCAAGGCAGGCACTAGAACCCTGCAACCAGTGTGGGCGTATGCACTTCGGTCGGTGCCGATATGGCACACAAGAATGCCATGGGTGTGGATCTACGGACCACAAAATTGCAAATTGCCCCAAGAAGGCGTGGAATCGGCAGAACAGTACACAAGGTTCAGGCACGGGGGCTAATCCAGTTCCACAAAGAGGCCGACCTCCTGTGAATACAACTTCAGAAGGCAAACGAGGGGGAAAAAGGCCGCAAGCAGGTGGCCGGGGGTTTAGCTTGGAAGGAGGTGAGGCGGAGGACCTCACTGCCACCGTATCAGGTACCCTTTTTATTAAACATCTTTATGCTTATGTTTTATTTGATTCAGGTGCCACGCATTCTTTTGTAAATCCTACCTTTGCAAGGAAACTCGCTAGCAAGCCCAGTGAAATGGATGCACAATTATGTGTGACTACTCCCTTAGGGTCTGCTTACTATACCGACCTTGTCTTTAAAGACTGTGCTATTCAATTGGAAGGGAGAACTCTCCCTGTAGACCTAATACAGCTGGATATACAAGGTTGGGATGTTATTCTAGGGATGGACTGGTTAATGAGACATAAAGTTACTATTGATTGCGAGAGAAAGCTGGTTACCTTCACGGCCTCCAATGGAGAAAGAGTAACCTTTAAGGGAAGTGGCCACCAAGTAACCATTCCAACGGTATCTGCTATGCAAGCACTCAAAATGTTAAAGAAAGGATGTCAGGGCTATTGGTGTGCAATTGAGGTCGCAGAACTAAAGGAGCCGGACTTGAGTGAGATTCCGGTAGCGAGGGAATTTCCACAGGTGTTTCGAGAGGTACCGGGGCTATCGCCCGACAGAGAAATCGAATTCACCATTGAACTAGTGCCTGGAACCGCTCCAATATCCAAGGCACCTTATCGAATGGCACCTGCGGAATTGGCGGAGTTGAAAAATCAGTTGCAAGAGCTACTAGATAAGGGGTTAATTCAGCCTAGTGTTTCACCCTGGGGAGCACCAGTACTATTTGTGAAGAAGAAAGATGGGAGTTTGAGGTTATGTATTGACTATCGAGAACTAAACAAGGTAACGGTTAAGAATAAATCCCCACTCCCTCGAATTGATGACCTGTTTGATCAATTGGCTGGTGCTTCGGTGTTCTCGAAGATTGATTTGAGATCGGGGTACCATCAATTGAAGATCAAGAAGGGGGATGTGCCTAAAACTGCTTTTCGCACTCGATATGGCCACTACGAGTTCTTGGTGTTACCGTTCGGACTAACGAACACTCCTGCCTTCTTTATGGACTTGATGAACAGAGTCCTTAGGCCCTTCCTAGATAAATTTGCAGTGGTGTTCATCGATGATATCCTGGTTTACTCCAAGACCAAGGAAGAGCATGCAAACCACTTGCGAATGGTGCTGAAAACCCTAGAGGAGCACAAATTATATGCCAAACTTTAAAAGTGTGAGTTCTGGTTAGAAAGGGTGCAATTTCTGGGACACATAGTGACCAAAGATGGCATCTCGGTGGATCCGGCAAAGGTAGAGGCCATTATAAACTGGCCAAGACCAACAAACGTCTCCGAAGTGCGAAGCTTTTTAGGTATAGCTGGCTACTATCGAAGGTTTGTAGAAGGATTTTCAAAACTTGCCTTACTTATTACCAAACTACTTCGGAAGGCCACTAAATTTGAATGGACCCCAGAGTGTGAAGATAGCTTTCAGGAGCTAAAGAAACATTTGGTATCTGCACCAATATTGGCGATACCTGAAGGCAATGAAGGATTTGTAATCTACAGTGATGCGTCCAAGAAGGGACTGGGTTGTGTATTAATGCGGAAAGATAGAGTTATTGCTTATGCCTCTCGCCAATTGAAGCCCTACGAAGAGAATTATCCAACACATGACCTAGAATTGGCCGCGGTGGTATTTGCCTTGAAAATTTGGAGACATTACCTCTATGGAGTAAGGTGTGAAGTATACACTGACCACAAGAGCTTGAAATACATCTTTACTCAAAAAGAGTTAAACATGAGACAAAGAAGATGGCTAGAACTCCTTAAGGATTATGATATGGAGATCAAATATCATCCTGGAGAGGCAAACGTGGTGGCTGTCGCACTAAGTAGAAAATCCATGGGGTCTGTAGCCTGTCTACTTACACAAGAAAAGAGACTCCTAAGGGAGCTCGACGTGTTACAAATAGAGGTAGTACTGCGAGGAAATCAAGGCTACTTGACAGCGCTCCAAGTCTCTTCGCCATTGATCGAAACGATCAAACAACAGCAGAAGGATGACCCTGAACTTATGAGGACAAAGAAAGGCATGGAAGAGGGAAAGAACAAGGAATTCTCCATCCGAAATGAGGTACTTTGGTATGGGAATAGACTGTGTGTACCGAACATAACAGCTCTCAAGGAGGAATTATTAAAGGAGGCGCACAATTCCACACTTGTTGTACACCCTGGGAGTACGAAGATGTACCATGATTTGAAGACCCATTACTGGTGGAATGGCATGAAAAGGGATATCGCAGAGTACGTGGCTCGATGCCTTACGTGCCAACGGGTGAAAACCGAGCATCAGAAACCTGAAGGTTTACTGCAACCCTTGCCAATTCCTGAATGGAAATGGGAACACATCACCATGGATTTCATGATTGGAATGCCAAAAACCATCAAACAACACGACGGTGTGTGGGTTATAGTTGACAGATTGACCAAGGCTGCACCCTTCTTGCCCATCAAGGCCACTTTCACCTCTGAGCAACTAGCTAACCTATACATTAAGGAGATAGTTAGACTGCATGGTGTGCCACTCAGTATTGTGTCAAATCGCGATACCAAGTTTGCATCTCGCTTCTGGCATGGGTTTCAAAGAGCAATGGGTACAAAATTACGATTAAGTACGGCCTTCCATCCTCAGACGGACGGTCAATCCGAAAGAACTATCCAAACTCTGGAGGATATGTTGAGAGCCTGTGCCCTCGATTCTGCTGGAACTTGGGATCATAATTTGCCTCTGGTTGAATTTGCGTACAATAATAGTCACCACGCCAGTATAGGCATGGCTCCTTTCGAGGCGCTATACGGTAGACGTTGCAGAACTCCAGTTTGTTGGAATGAAATAGGAGAAAGGGAACCATCCAAGGTTGACTTAATCGATCGAATGATCGGAATAATCAAGGCCATCCGCCAGAGATTGCAAGTTGCGCAAAGTAGACAAAAGAGCTACGCGGATAATCGGAGAAGGCCACTGGAGTTTGAGATTGGAGACCATGTATTTCTGAAAGTGTCCCCACTTAAGGGGAACATAAGATTTGGACAAAAGGGGAAACTAAGCCCACGGTTCATTGGACCGTTTGAAGTCTTGCAGAAAGTAGGATCGGTTGCATACCAATTGGCCTTACCACCCTCATTGCAAGGCATCCACGATGTATTCCATGTATCCAGTCTCAGGAAATATGTTCCGGATCCAAATCATGTCATCCGATATGAACCCCTACAAGTTAAGGAAAATCTTACCTATGCAGAAGAACCCATCCGGATTTTGGAGAAGACGGAAAGGAAGCTCAGAAATAGGAGCATTCCCTACGTTAAGGTGTTATGGAAACATCACAAGGTGGCAGAAGCAACTTGAGAGTTGGAAAGCGAAATGCGTGAGAAATATCCCGCATTATTTTCACCAGGTGAGCAAATTTCGAGGACGAAATTCTTTTAAGGGGGGAGAGTGTAAGGGCCATGCTTTTATGCTATTACTGACTAACTGTTTAGTTGCTGATTTTACCAGTTGCTTTTAATTTGTTATCCGACGAAAGAATTAAATCGACCGTGTGAGTTTTTAACTACTAGTTTCAATAAAAGGGGCGATTATTTGACTAATGTTATCATTGACGCTACTTATTTATAAAATATTTGAATCTATGCTAAACCCAGTTTTTAAAATCGTTTTTCGTTTTACTTGGCAGATTCCCAAAGTTTAAACCAAAATGTACATGGTAGGTCGTTCAATTTGGGTTTAACCTAACTATTATCGAGTACGGATCAAAATTTAGCTGTATGTTGTTAGTTTAACCCCAAAAAAAAAAAAAAAAAAAAAAGTTTGAAAAGGGGGAAGGGGGACCGAAGTCGGGCAGAACCCGACCCCCCCTCCTCTCGCACCTCGCTCTCTCTCTCTCTGCTACGCTCTCTCTCTCTCTCTTGCGGGCCACCGGTCGCCGCCTGGCGTCACCGCCGGCCGTCACGTGTCGCCGGCGAGAGGAGGAGCTGTCTGGCCTCACCCACGCGTCGCCAGCCACCCACCCACTGCCTGTTTTCCTTCCCCCACGTCACACGAACGAGTCAGCTCTCCAACCACGCTTCTAACACCTAAAAACCACCGCCCACGTGCCGGATTCCGGCGAGCCACTGCCCACTCCACCTCCTCTATAAATCTGGGGGGTCGAATTCGACCCCAGACAACCCCAAATCGCGACCAAGTCAAAGCTAGGGTTTCGGTTCTGGGTGTAGCTGAACCAAGAACGAATTCAAAAGGGTTTGGGCGTGAATTACTGCCAAGTGAGTGGGTAATTAAGCACTTTCAGGTGAGTAAACATCCTCTCCTAAGCTGTTGATGTTATTTTAAGTGTGAATTCAGTAGAATGATGTTGCATGTCAGATTAAGGTTAGCTCAAGTAGTTAGAAATGTCAGAGATTGATTGAAAATGTGATGCCTGGTAATTTCAAGCCTATTTATGCACGCCCAAACCGCACAAACATACCTTGCTCACTGCCGTCAGTATGCATGTTTTGAAACAGTTAATTTAACGTATTTAGCTTCGATTCAAGTTAATGAGTTATAGTTTAAAACGGAATTAAGATCGAAGTTAATTTAACGCATTTAGCTTCGATTCAAGTTAATGAGTTATAGTTTAAAACGGAACTAAGATCGAAGTTAATTTAACGCATTTAGCTTCGATTCAAGTTAATGAGTTATAGTTTAAAACGGAATTAAGATCGAAGTTAATTTAACGCATTTAGCTTCGATTCAAGTTAATGAGTTATAGTTTAAAACGGAATTAAAATCGAAGTTAATTTAACGTATTTAGCTTCCATTCGAATTGGACTAGCTAATGTTTTATGTGTGCAACGAAATAAATTTGAACCCTTTTTGTACATTCGTGCTAGGGAAATTACTTCTAAATGCATTGTTGTGTTTAGCATGGAATTATATTTGATTTACTGAATCAAGTATCGTTGAATTACGAATAAATGTGGCTATTTGCACGTTTGTTGTAACGTTCCGCCGAATGATGCTGGTTGCTCAGGTAAGGGCCTAAACTCCCCTCTCTTTTTCATAAGCTAATATGATAAGATGATGTGATTAATAAATCGATGAATCGAGTTGGTAGTTGGATGGTTTGAGGAAAGAATTATGAGCGATCGAGGTCTTGTGGTACGGGGCTTGTGAGGAGGGAGTTCGGGTTATGAAATTACCGCAATCGTGTGGATTGCGAGGCCATGTGTGGCTCATTGTATTGAAATGATTACGAAGTGTTTAAATGTGATGTGTGTGTTTCCCTTTCCTTGCATATTTAAAATGTAACATGTGTATGGAAGGGGGATGTTTTGACTAATGACTTTTCATGTGTTTTAAATGACCAATAGCCATGTCTAGTAACGAGCTATGGCCTATTTTAGCTATTCAAATAGTATTTGGGAGGAACCCCTAAAACGTTTTAACAAAAGGGAGATGGGAATTATACGTTGAATGATTTCATTGTTTGAAACGGAAAACTACTAGCCGTTAAGGCCGATACGCTTTGAGTGGCTAAGATAATGTGCTGCGGACAATATGAAATGATGTAATGTTTTCCTAGGGGATAAGTCCGGATAAACCCTAGAGGCCCTGACGAGGGCTAATGTAATGGTCCGATATGTTACATGTAGCCATCCCGGGAGTAAGAGCTTAAGCGTGAGCGTTAGGTCTCACTATGGGGTCGAGAATAGTTCTCACCCAATCAGCACCCTGTAATGATCTTAGGCCACAAGTATTTTCCTTATGAATGAAAAATGTAGTTGGCAATTGCCGTCTTAAATGCTTTATGAAAAGAAAGGTTGAAGGTCGACTAATAGTTGATTGAAAGAAAGATGAGCAGTCGTAATACGACTAATATGAATGAAAATGCTTTGTTTCATATGATCTCAAGTAGTGTATGGTCAAGTTCTCATGTTTACTCCAGATAGTTGCGTTTGCATCAAGTCATTATGTTGCGTTAAGTAACTATACTTAGAAAGTGCATGTTGGACGAATGAGTATTAATACATCTCACAATCACGTCCTATGATGCCCATCCTTAACATGCCAACGTTCCTCGCATGAAGAACACTTTATGTTAATAATATGGTCAAGTGCCCCTAATGTGGATCGCATAGCTCAACGTAACTTGAATACCACGTGCACATTAACAAATGCACACTAAAGGTCATAGAACTTGGAAAAGGTTTACTTTAGGAAGTGGAGGGGGCACTCATTGAGCACGTAGTGACTCACTCCATTTCCTTCCTCTTTTCCCCTTCCCAGGTAATGAATGAAAGATTATGCGTGCTGCTTGCTTACGGACATCCAGTCTTCCAGAAAGGGTTCTTATGTTGCTGCTGCTTGCTGAAGCTGCCATGTCCTTCTTTGTTAGATGTAATGTAAAGAGTAAACATGTAGTTGGCTCTGGGCTATCTGCGAACCATGTAACTAACTGTATGACTGTTGTAAAGGCATAAGCCTCAACCGCGGGTGTGTGACTCGCTGGAGACTCCTATTTCCTTTTTGAATTTTAGTTGTAATGATACAGGTACCCTACAAATTATAATGTAAATTATGGAAATGTTGATATTACAGACGGAACTCTGCCGGATTCGTCCCAGGTTTTTCTAACCTAAGCTAAATTGGGTAAAAATTAAGAAGAAAATTAAAAGAAGAAGAGCCTTAAGGGTCTCCTCGGGGGATCCTGGCGGTGTGACATCCCTGGTAGGTAGTGGGGGTGTTACAATCCTAGCCTCAACACCCCTCAAGTTGGCGCATGCAGATTCCGAATGCGCAACTTGTCAAGGAGATACTTGAGTTGTGCTTGGTCAATGACCTTGGTGAACGTAGCTTCAACTTGTTCATTCGTAAGAACAAAAACAGTATGTATAGTGCCTTTGATAAGCTCATCCCGAGCAAAATGACAATCAGCTTCAATATCCTTGGTCCGTTCGTGAAAGATTGGATTGCAGGTGATATCTAACGTGACTTGACTGTCACAACATAGCTGCATTGACTACTGATGCTTGACACCTAATAATGACAAAATTTCTTTGAGCCATTTGAGCTCACGAGTAGTCATATCCATCAAATGATATTCTACTTCCATCGAAGATCGAGACCCTAGAGGACGCTTATTAATTTTCCAAGAAATAAGAGAAGCCCCCAGAGAGAAATCAGCTAGTGAGAGGCGTCACATCAAAGGACAGCCGACGCAGTCCGAGTCACACCATGCATAAAGGCGTCAATCACAATCTTTGCAAAGAAGCATACTTTAACCCAGGTTACCTTTTAGATACCGCACAACTCGCAATGATGCATCCCAATGCTCCTCTCTAGGGTTGCTACATGAACTGAGAGAGAAGATGAACATAATAAGATAATTCAAGACGAGTTAAACGAAGATAGATAAGATGGCCCGTGAGTCTTCAGTACCATCCAGGATCATCAAGAAACCATCCGTCACCCAATGGCAACTGATGTTGTTGTTCCATGGGAATGCTCGCGGTTTGGCTCCAAGCAACCCGACCTCTGAAAGGATGTCCAATGCATATTTCCATTGACATAGAAAAATGCCTTTAGCACTTCTAGCGACCTCAACATCCAAATAATATTTCAGGACTCCAAATCTTTCATATAAAAGTACTCTCTCAAATAAGACTCGAATTTGAGAATGACGTCGTGATCATTTCTTGAAATAATCAAGTCATCCACATATATCAATACATTAAGCTGATTGTCCTCACGGTGCAAAGTGAGCAAGGAGTAATCTGAATAGCTCTGATGAAACCCATATTCTTGCAGAGCTTTAGATAGCTTGGCAAATGAACACCGAGGCAACTGTTTTAGTCCATATAAAGATTTTCAAAGACTACCAACTTTCTTACGACTTGTGACTTAGAAAACCAGGCGGCATCTTCATGGACACCTCTTTCTAAAGATCTCTATGGAAGAATGAGTTGTGAGTGTCCATTTGGTGATGTTCTCACTGTCAAGCTGCTGCTATTACGAGAAATACTCGAACAGTAACCATTTTAGCCATTGGGGGTAAAGGTCTCTATAAAATCAATGCTTTCAAATTGATGGTTTCCAAAGATCAGTAAGAGAGCTTTGTAATGTCCCACTGACCCATCTGAGTTATATTTGATTTTGAAGACCTAGTTACATCTGAGGGCCTATTTCCCGGAGGTAAATAAGAAATTTCTCAAGTCTCATTATCTTTTAATGCCTAGATCTCTTTCCGCATGGCTTGTCTCCACCGCGCATCTTGGACAGCCTCTAAAAATGTCATGGGCTCATGCCTTGAGGTGATAGCTTCAAGAAAATGTCTACGTCATATAGAAAAATTGTCACGTCTTATATATTGTGCTATAGGATAAAACATACTTGGAAGATGCAGTGTCACAAATGAGCGAGCAGATGGAGTCAATTTTCGGGTGGTATGCGTAACATAATCATGCAAATGAACTGAAGACTCTTTTCTTTGATTCTCACGACCCAATATTTTTGTGAATCAGCAGGTTAGTGCATTGGCTCATTCCGGGCTATGTTATCGATGTTTTCACCTAGCTTACTATTTTCAGCTTCACACGGCCCATCATTCCTTAGCTGGTTTTTTTTCTGATTGGGCCTCGTCATCCCTTTCTTCAAGTCTCGAATGATGGGCACTTCAACTCCTTCTGTTTAGGCCTAGTCTTGTTGGACTGCACCTTGTCCTTCTTTATTCCGTCGTGGTTGGGGCATTTGGACCTAGAGCTAGGAAATAGGTCGTGTCGGACCGGGTTCGTGTTCGTGTTAAACTTAAACAGATTGAGAATTCCTTGATCTGAACCTAACCCGTTTATTAAACGGGTTGAAAAATCTTGACATGTACTCATTTAATTTTTAAACGGGTTGACCCGCTTAATCCGTTTAAGATAAACAGGTCAAGTTTATTCGCTTAATTAACTATTTATGCATTTAATATTTTTAACTAATATGTAATTACAGTGTTTAAAATTAAGTTTACATATCACAATAAATAATTACTATTTAAAAGTCCCCTGATTTGTCATAATTCATAATTTTTAAAAATTTTTATGTTCTTAATTATTTAATAAAAAGTAAATGGATAAATAACAAATGGAAAAATGAGTTAGCTTATTTAACTCATTTAATTAAACGGGTTAAATATGTACTTTTTCGTGTCGAGAATCTTGACCTGAACCTAACCCATTTAATTAAACGGGTTGAACGTATCAACCTATTTAATTAAACGGGTCGAAATTCATACCCAAACCCACTTAACTTCGTGTTGGTTTCAGGTCGGTAATCATGTCGGGTCAGCTTTTCCCATCTCTATTTGGACCTCATTCTATTGGGCTTCATCACCCTTGTCTTCCTCAAAGGGTGAGTGGGCTTGCACCCCCACGTCCCCCTTTCATCTAAATGATCAAGCCCTTTCACGCACTCACTTACATTTATCTCATCAAGATTGGCCCTCACCATTTGATTGGGATCAAATTGAAATTCATGCTTAGAAACACTACATCCCCTGAGACAAAAAAATTCCCAGTGTCTAAATCATACAACCTCAATCCCTTTTTCCCATATGGATATCCAGCAAAAACCATCGCCGACTTCTACTAGCAAATTTATCCCCTTTTGTCCCTTGGTTGTGTGCATAATAGAGAGATCCAAAAGCTCCAACATGCTCATATAAAGGTGGATGGCCATAAAGAGCTTCATATGGAGTCTTCTCTTTTGATATCATGGAGGGTGTTCGGTTTCTCAAATAGGTCACAGTTAGAACACATTCCCTCCAAAATTTCAATTGGCAGATGGCCTTGAAAATGCAAAGTGTAAGCTATGTTCATTATGCGTTGGTGTTTCCGCTCTACCCGACCATTTTGTTGAGGTGTTCCCATGCAGGAAGTTTGAAAAATTATCCCGTACTCTAAGAAATAATTTTTTAGACATGTAAATTATGTCCCATTGTAACTTCTGACATTTTTAACTTGTTCAAGTTGTCTTTTAGTCATGGAATTGAAACTTTTCTTAGTTTGTGGCACCTCCGGCTAATCAACTGGTAAGGTTACCTCAATTGCACTAGAACAATCACCAACAAATTGTTATAAAATAGGTAGCACCACAAGAAGAAATAGTTTTGTAGGGCTCCATAGATTGCAATGAATTAATTCAAATAAACTAGAGGTGTTATTTTCACTAAGCAAAAAATTGTTTCAAGTCTGCTGTGCACGATGATATCGCACAATTTATTCAAAACATTACTACCTTTCCTAATGTCTACTGTAGGAATCAACTCCGTAACTTTGTGAGAAAGATGACCCAATATGGCATGTTGCAAATCAATTGAGCTTACTCGATTCACTTTGTGTGCCTATATCTGCTGATTATCCTGAAAGTAGTAGAGTTCATGTTTAGGCTTCCCCGTACCAATCAGCATCTTCAAAGTACAGTCCTGTCAAAAAAATATGTTTAGAGAAGGCTGTGATACAATCAAATTCATCAACAATTTGTGACACAGAAATTAAATTGCAAGCTAGGCAAGGGATATAAAGAACTTCAGATAGAACCAAATCATTGTCAAGTTTAATCGTCCCTTCTTCACTAGCGAGCACATGGCTACCATTCGACACCATCAGGACAAGAAGAAAATTTCCGTAAAATTTTGAATCTTTCTAGCTTCCATCATATGGTTCGAAAGCTCCTATATCAATAATCCATGAAATAGTTTCAGTCTTACCAGTGATTTTCTCAGCCGAATTAGCCTTACGTGAATTTATAATTTCAAGAAGTGATTTCCATTGGTTAGGATTCAGATCTAGCACACCTAACTTGTCTCTTCCAAATGTCAGGCTAGTTGCTTCTCCCTATGTAGTTACCGCTGCATATGCTGCTTTAGCTCGAAGCACGCCTCCTCTTCCTCAAGCTTGATTCGTGCTCCCTCCGCCACGACCAGCCATCCTCACATCTTGAGGATGGTTGCCCCACCAGTTCGGGTACCCAATCAGCTGGAAACAATCAGCTGACACCCCTTTTTATAGCGAGTGCAGACCATATTTTTGTCCAGGGTATCGCAAATCCCTTTCCTTGAAACTGGCTTGGGTTGCGAGAGCAATAATTTCAATATGGACACCTTTCGCCTGAGCCACTGTCTTGAGTCATTCCTCTTGAATCAAAGTTGAATATTCTATGTTCAGTGATGGCAGGGCAGTTGCTAGTAGATTCAACCGAATCGCCCTGTACAAAGCGTCATCGAGCCCCATGAGGAATTAACAAATCAGTTCCTCCCTCAGTTTTTGGCAAACTTGGAGCGAAGTTCACACTGGTACTTGCCATAACTATGAACTGGAAATTGATCATAGTCCATCAATTCATCCCATAAGAGCTTCAATTTGCTGTAGTAAGCAACTACAGCTAGTGTTCAATCATAAATTATGATATTATATACCCTTTTATTATTTAATAATTGCTCAAAATAAATTATTAAATTAGGATTTTAATGTTGTTTTTGTTTATTTTGTAGGGATTGAAAATTCTGAAAAAATGAATAATGTTTACAAAGGTTGGACCAAGTGTAGAGAAAAAAAAGAAAAAAAGAAAACAGAACAGAAGAAGTCCACGGCCCAGCGTCTCCATGGCCCAACCGCGATGGTCCAGTCCGCGACCCCCTTCTGCTCTCTTCTCTATCTCCTTTCTTTCCCTCAACGGGCAGGGCCAACGTTTTTGTTCTTTCCTTTCCCGAGCCCAATGCTTCTCTCTACCCCCCCTGCCGTTTCACTTAATAGCACGTGCCTTGCACGTGATCTCGTAGCCCCTCCCCTCCCACGTCCTCTCTTCTTCGTCCTCCTGCTGCGTTACCCATAAGACCCCAAAAGAATTCGTCTCCCTCCTCACGATCATGGGCTCTCTCTCTCCTCATCAACATTAATTGCCATTACCCTCCGCAAATGTTACCCATCCCCTTCTTCTCTTCTTCCTCAACCGTTCAAGACAAGAGACCGGTCGTCTTCTCCATGAAGAACAGAGCAGAAAAGGGCAGCTCTTCGTCTTCCCCATCGTAACGCAATGGTCTCCCTCTCTCCTCTTCCTCAGTCACTGGCATTCATTGCCCATTATCACAACCGACCGAAACCCTTGGGTTCCATCATTATCGTGGTCTCCATCAAGGACTTTGCAGTCACAATGGCATTAATGGAGTAATTATCAAATCAGATTTTTGAGAGGAAGGGGGGCTACAAATTGAAGGCAAGAGCAGAGTAGGGTAGCAGATTAGGAGTAAAGTAGAAAGTAGGGGGTTTTATTTTCTTCAGTGCTTGAGGTTTTTTTTTCATATTCGGTTTTAGGCAAGTAAAATATTGTAATTTGATTCCGAGTTATACATTTCGAGTTGAAGTTTGCAGCTTTGAGTTCAAATTCAAGTTTTGTTTCCTTTCCTATCTACGGTGCTTCCACTCCACTTGCAACATTTTGCTATTTTCATTTGGTGGTGTGGCATTCGTGAAGAATGTAGAGGAGCAGAGAGGTTCTGACTCTTTCTTGTTCCTGAGTTGTTTACATCTGAAATTGAGCACACTTTTATTTGTTTTGAGCAATCGTTTCTCTCCCCTGTTTGGTCTTGTTTGAATATTCATTGAGTATAAATAGAGATAGGTAATGGGTAGTTTAGTGACCATTTAAACCTCTAATTTGCACTTTTACAAAAAGCAAAAAAAAAAAAAAAAAGGATTACATTAGTTGGTAATGGCACTTAGGGTTAACTAATGTTTCAACAATATAAAATGATAGCACTTGAGTAGCAATCTAATTTCATACACCATCCTTGACGACGATACTTGTAAGCATTATAGCGATAAACCGTATACTTGCGGAAAATCACAATAAGGTTTTGGCGCTGTTGTCGAAGATGATGTTGTGACAGTAGGTTGCTTTCAGTCATTTGTGTCGATTTCATTTTTGTTACGTATCTTTGATTTTTCGATTTTATGTTCGTTAGTTTAGGTTTAGTTGTTTTAGTATAGTTGACCTTTCTTATGTTTTTGATTTTCGATTAGAGTTTATATTTTGTTTTTTTATTTTGGTCCATTTAATTTTGATTTTCGTTATTCTTTTCTGTTGGGAAAAAAAAGACTAACAATTTGGTTATCGCGCAGGAAATAGACAAAGAAGCAGCAGCAACAAAGGGAAAAAAAATGCTCTTCTTTTCTGCTTGTGATCATTTTATATTTTGTGTGATGTTTGAGTTTTTTTGGCCTTTCTTTTATTTTGGTAGCATAGTTTTATTTTTGTTAGTTTATTTTGTTTTGTTCACTTAATTATTTGAGTCCCTTGTTTTTGTTTTAGTTATTAGTTTGTAAATAGTGTCCTATATGTATTTTCTTTCCTTAAAAAAAGCTAAAAAAATTAAAAACTTCAAAATCCAAAAAAATTGAAAATTCTTAAAATTGAAAAAAACATGAGCTTCAAGAATGCCCATTTTTAATTTCCCACAATATGAGCGTGATTCTTTTTGGAGTTATCTTTTGAGACTTAATGATTATCGTGCTCAATTGAATTAGAATTTTTAAAAATGAAAAATTTGTGAGGTCATTGCTGTGGATCTAAATTCTGAATCTTGGAGTTATGTTGAGTCTATTTATTTTGGAAGTGTATTAGGATTGTTATCTAAAACTCAAGATGAAGTTTGAGATTTCTTTAAAAAACTAGTTTGGGATACTTATGCGTTTAAACAAGCTAAAAATAATTCTGGATACCCAACTCCTGATGAGTATATTTTTCATACTAATCCTTAACCTCATAATCACTTTATGAATTCACATGACCCCTCTTATTCTTGTATGCCCTCTATTTTATGTGAATATTGTGGCTCTTCTGATAACGATACTTGCAATTGTCCATATCGTGATTGTATTGATGCTACATGTGCAAGTGTTGAAAAGAAGATAAGTGAATTCACTGATAAAATGGTAGAGACAATGAAGGCAAGAATTGCTGAACATTCTCAATGTTTTACTCAAATTAGGGAGAATTATAGTGAGCATGACTGTAATTTAGGATCTCCTAGTGTTGAAGTTAATCTTTATAATGATTTTGAGCCTTCTTAACTTGCTAGGCCTAACTTGAATGATGACATGCCTTTGTCTAGTCTATAACAAGAGAGTAGCCTCCTTACGTCTCTATCACAAGACCTTCACCCCCCCATTAGCTCACATAAGGACGTCGCTAGGATGCCTTAGTTACTGTCAACCCACCCACTGCTTTGAATGACTTTTGTGAGTTCGAGGTGGGTGACGACCTTGGAAACGCGAATGAGTTAGATGTGAGCATTAAGTCTAACATTAAATATCATGATTTAGATGAGTCAGAAGCTATTTCTTTATAGGAGCCATGTGTGGAGGTCATTGAATCTAGTAAATTGGAATTTAATGATGATATTCTTTTTATAGAATATAAATCTTTTTCATGTGGGCTTAGTGTCAATGTGGGTTTGGATGTGGATCTGTGTGCTGAGTATGTATCTTTTCCTTTTGACCCCATCCAAACTGACTTCCTTTTTGAATCTCACAAGTCTAAATTTATTGAGTCTGAGGCCATTGTCACTGAACATTTTTATTTAGACCAGACTCATATGCATATTGAACTTAAAGGACTTATGGACTTAGGGCTCGCTAATTTGCCTAGACTGCTCATTTCTGATGACAATCATAGTTCTACGCCAATGACCAATCTGCTAGCTACCTTTAAATACATTTGCCTATTTGATGTTTAGGCCTAACGGTTTGACAAGTTGAAGTGGGCCCTTACTTGTGCTTTATTGCCATGGTGGATGTACTTTTTCTGGATCCAACTCTTTACTTTTTACTATTTCTATGTTGTTGAGAGTTGGTCTTCTATGTTCGATAAGCTACTTCATACTCTAACGAGTTTTGATTTGCAGTTTTTAGCTTGATATGGAGTGGCTGATGCTCTGTAGGCCTCTATTGCCTGAATTTCTAGAGGTTATAGCTTAGGTGTACTTCTGCACCTGACCTGGTATAATAGCTCCTATTTTTCTTCTCTTTTTCAATTTGTTTTCTTTTGCATATATTTTTGTGGCTTTCTTTTATTTTTTTTGGTTTTCTTTTGAATTTTAGAGTCTTGTCTTTGTCTTCCATTTGAGTTTTCTTTTTCATTTTGTGTATTTGTGTTTTTTTAGTTTTTGTTTTGTGTTTTGTGTCTCTTTCCACTCCCTATGAGGATATTGTGAGATTTAGGTGTGGTGGTGGGGAAACCACGTTTAAAAGAAATTGAAAAATTTTTGAAAAAATTGAGATTAAAAAAAAAAAAGAATAAAAATTGAAAAAAATTGAAAAGCTTTGAAAATCCAAAAAGAGTTTTGTTTTGTTTTGGGGGGGAAGTTTTGTACTATTTTGATCAGCTTAAATCTCCTGTGCTTTGACTATTAGCTTGTATGTAAGCGTGATGTGCATGATTGGTCACCGTCTTTAGTATGTCATTCTAAGCTCTAATTCTAACCCAAATTGTTCATTATTGATGTGTAATCCAATTCTTATTTATACCATCATCGTTATCTTAAGCTCTTAGTCTTCCATGGTTAGCTCTCCCACTTGTCATTGACACGATCACTTTGGTTTTTTATTTATATTTAGAAAAAAAAAGCAAAGCAAAAAAAAATGATGAAAATGACGAAAAAGAAAGAAAAAAAGAGAGAAGAAAAAAATGAAAATAAAAAAAGGAAGAAAATGAAATGAAATAAGATTTGGAATGACAAGTATGCCTTTGAGGCATGTGCTACAGGGTGTTACCCTTTGAGGTAATACTGCTACAAGGAAAGCTTGCTTCCTAAGTTAATAGGTCAATAATGTAGTTATGTCAGTCAAGTGGGATTGAGTTTGATTTTGATGAACCTAAGCCCTAGGATGATGTTGTACTTGTACACGAGCAGTGAGATAGATTCAAAGTCTTGATGTACAGTGGGGTGAAACGTTAGTGCTTTGATGTTATTCATGGGGTAGAGAGCCTTGATGAGTACATTTTGTTTATACGCAGGCCAATATCTTTGGTACATGGGTGATTTAGTTGATTAGAATGTGTATATATCTTTCCCCAATTTTGTACATATTAATTTTTGAGGAAAAAAAAATCAAAAAAGATTTTCGAGTTTCTGTTTATGTTTTTTTATAGATTTTATAGGTATATCTTTTACAAACCCTCAC
This sequence comes from Carnegiea gigantea, assembly GCA_029747015.1. Lineage (NCBI taxonomy): Eukaryota > Viridiplantae > Streptophyta > Magnoliopsida > Caryophyllales > Cactaceae > Carnegiea > Carnegiea gigantea. The sequence goes on along the minus strand of JAKOGI010004751.1, from coordinate 2,709 downwards.
GAGATCTTCCTTATCCACTAGGGATGACCTAGGGGTTTAAAGGGCATGTTACATGTGCTAAGTACAACTGTGATTCCTACGAAAGTGAGCTAAGAATTTTATTTATTTTTCTCGAATTTTTAGTTTTGTTTTGCTCGAGGACGAGCAAAATTTAGGTGTGGGGGTATTTGTTCAACCATAAATTATAACATTATATACCTTTGATTATTTAATAATTGCTTGAAATAAATTATTAAATTAGGATTTTAATGTTGTTTCGTTTATTTTGTAAGGATTGGAAATACTGAAAAAATGAATAATGTTTTCAAAGGTTGGACCAAGTGAAGAGGAAAAAAAAGAAAATAGAATAGAAGAAGACCATGCCCCAGTGTCTCCACAGCCCAATCGGAAAGGTCCAATCTACGACCCCCTTCTGCTCTCTTCTCTCTCTCCTTTCTTTCCCCCAGTAGGCAGGGCCAATGTTTTTGTTCCCAAGCCCAATGCGTCTCTCTACGCAGCCTGCCATTTCACTTATTGGCACGTGCGTTGCATGTGATCTCGCAGCCCCTCCCCTTCTCTATCCTTTCTTCTTCTTCTTCCTCCTGCTCCGTTGCCCAGAAAACCCGAAAAGAAATAGAGCCGAAACAGAGCTTTTCGTCTCCCTCCTCTCGATCATGAGCTCTCTCTCTCTCCTCATCAACATTCATTGCCATTACCCTCCGCAACGGTTACCCATCCCCTTTTTCTCTTCTTCCTCAATCATTCAAGACAAGAGACCGTTCGTCTTCTCCATGAAGAATAGAGCAGAAAAGGGCAGCTCTTCGTCTTACGTGTCATAATGCAATGGTCCCCCTCTCTCCTCTTCTTCAGTTGCTGGCATTCGTTGCCCATGATCAAAAATCAACCGAAACCCATGGGTTCCATCATTATTGTGGTCTCCGTCAAGGACTTTGCAATTACAATGGCATTAATGGAGTAATTATCAAGTCGGATTTTAGGGAGGGTGGGCTACAAATTGAAGACAACAGCAGAGTAGGGTAGCAGATTAGGGGTAAAGTAGAAGATAAGGGTTTAGTTTTATTTTCTTCAGTACTTGAGTTTTTTTTTCATATTTAGTTTTAGGCAAGCAAAGTAGTGTAACTTGATTCCTGGTTATACATTTCGAGTTTAAGTTTGCCGCTTTGAGTTCGAATTCAAGTTTTATTTCCTTTCCTATCTATGATGCTTCCACTTGCAACATTCTACTATTTTCGTTTGGTGATTTGGCTTTCGTGAAGAATGTAGAGGTGTAGAGAGGTTTTGACTCTTTGTTTATCCTAAGTTGTTTACATCTGAAATTGAGCACACTTTTATTCATTTTGAGCAATTGTTTCTCTCACCTGTTTGGTCTTGTTTGAATATTCATTGAGTATAAATAGAGATAGGTAATAGGTAGTTTCAGTGAGCATTTAAACCTCTAATTGCAAAAGCAAAAAAAAAAAAAAATTTTGGATTGCATCAGCTGGTAATTCCATTTAGGGTTAACTAATGTTTCATCAATATTAAAATCATAACCCTTGAGTAGCAATCTGATTTCATACACCATCCCTGAGGGCGATACTCGTAGGCATTATAGCAATAAACCGTATACTTGCAGAAAATCACAACACGTAGCCCCTTTTGTTCATAATCTGTCAATTTTGCCTTCAATTACTGAACCCGAGCTCCTTTTGCAGCAGAAAATCGATCTTTGAATCTTGCCATAAATCTATTGTGTTTTCCATATGTGATACAGTTGAGCGTAAACTTGATTTAATGGCATTCAAAATTCATGAAACGAGCATGGATTGTATGTCGACTAATCCTTCAAATAAGGAGAAGCATCATCTGGCCGAGTAGTCTTCCCTTCAGTAAATCCGCATTTTTATCTGGCTCTTAATGAGGTCCTTATGGTCCTCGCCCATTCTTCATAATTATCAACTTTCTATTGAACTTGAGCAATGGCGTTCTCGGGATTGTCATTTGAGTTTAGATCATATAGTGATGGTGTTCCTTTTAAGATTTTAGTTTTCACTATGTCTTTGCCATATATCATGGCTCCAATACTATGATAAGATCAAGCAATGATATGAATTTTAGAGTGAATTTCTCATGCTTTTCTATATATATGATTGGTCATATATACAAAGCAGAAATATTTTACTTCCCTTTAAAAAAGGCTAAGAATATAGAGATAGAATAACAAAGATATTCTACATTCCTCCACAAGAGGTTAAGAATATAGAGACAGAAAAATGAAGATATTCAATATATACAAAGAGAACATTTGCCAAAAATATCTTAGCTTCAATAGACATGTAAAGGGAAATTAGTCAAAACATCTAATAATCATATTTACGGTAGAATCGTGGTAGACTAAGTGGTATAGTTTGACTTAGGCTATTCTATAATACAAAGAAGCACAAAATCCAATACTAAAGGCCTGTTCTTTTCATTGTTCATTTCCAATTTACCAACTTCAAGGTACTTTAATCTACTTCAACCCACTTCAACCCACTTCAACCTATTTCAATAAAAAATATCAACTTAAATCCACTTCAACCGACCTTAACCAACTTCAACCCACTTCAATCCACTTCAACCCACCTCCTTCAAAATTTTATTCTCATTATTTTAACCAACTTTAAAAAATATACCAACTTCAACCCACTTCAACCTACTTCAACATATATATATATATATATATATATA
>JAKOGI010004750.1:0-21158 GCA_029747015.1 Carnegiea gigantea | reverse complement strand
ATATATATATATATCACTGCAAAACAAGTCACTTTTGCCAATAGGGGTCTATTTGTTGCTGTAAGGCACTTCTTTGTTGGTAATAGGTTTTACCAATAGATATTAGTTTGTTACTAATTTGTTGGTAAAAATTATGTCGGTAAAAGTATTACCAATAGATATCCACGAATTGTTGGCATTATGTTTTAATGCTAACATAAAGTTTTTGTTTCTAATGAACAAGTCTTTAGCCATAGATCTTGAATTGTTGGTCTTATGTGCTTGTTCCAACATATGTATGGTTTGGTGTTTGTTATAGTGGCGCCTAAATCTTGCCCAACAAACTTATCTGTTGGTATGAAGTCTTTCCCTCCAAAAATGTTTGTTGGTAATAAGTCATTCCCTCCATGATATCTATTGGTAGAAGTCTTTTCCGCCAACAATATCTATTGGTAAAGCTCTTTCCCGCTAACAATATCTATTGGTAAAACGCTTTCCTACCAACAATATCCGTTAGTAGAAGGCATTTCCTGCCAAAACTTTCAGTTGGTAAAACTTATTATCTTCTGTTAGTGAAAAAATCTGCTATGTATTGGAAATTGTTGAGAATGGTAATATAGTAAACTATCACCATTTCCTAACACGAACATATGCTATTATCTATGCACATTGGTCAAGGTGGAAAACTTTGCCATAATAGTATGGGCCTTCATCACAATTAATTTGAGAGTTCATAAAGTCACTGGTTGTATAAATGAAGGCTCTGTACAAACTGAAGGTCTCATTTTTGAAGGCATCATAGGTTTGCGCACCTGGCTCCTGTAATTTCTTTAGCTCATCCACTAAAGGTTCTAAAAAGACATCAATATCATTTCCTGGTGCCTTTGGACTTGGTATAAGCAAGGAAAGAAAGATATAGGGTTGCTTTATCTATAACCATGGAGGCAAATTATACGTCATTAATATAACTGACCATATACTGTATTGAGTATTCATATTCCCAAATGGATTGTGAATCCATTGTTTGACAGGCAAAGTCTAACATTTCGTGGATCACGAGCAAAATTTGAGTACTTATTATCGAAATCTTTCCATGCATAAGCATCAGCTGGATGCCTTAATTTGCCATCCTGTTTGCGTTCCTCTGCATGCCATCTCATTAAGGGAGCTGTCTTAGATGACATAAAGAGTCTCTCAAGTCTAGGTATCAATGGAAAGTGACATAAAACCTTTACTGGAACTAGATCACCAGAAGCTAATTTCACAATTACTCTATCATTTGTCTTCTTATACCTTAAAGCATCCCACTTAGGGCATGTATTCAATTCAACCTTACTTTTCCAAAAAAGAACACAATCATTCAGACAAGCATCCATCTTTTGGTAGCCAAGACCAAATTGCTTAATGATACTTTGCATTTTCTTAAAAGAGTCAGGCAATGTTGAATCTTTTAAAAAAGCTCTTTTAAAAAGTTTTACAAAAGCATCAAATGCCCTATCAGTCACCTCATATAAATATGTAAGATGATACATTTCATCGACAAATGAGAGTTTACTAAACTCTTCACAACTAGGATAAAGAGATTGACTTGCATCTTCAATTAACTTAAAGAAGGTCTTCATGTCTTTATTAAGTCTTAATGAACCCTCATTAGATTCATGACAATCAAAAGCATGTCCTATAATATCATGTATGTCATGGTCAAATAATCCATGATTTTCATTGTTAAATGCGTCATCTACCATATAATCATCAGCATCATCATCACTCATTGTTGGCTTCCCATAGGAAATTAAATACATTTATGATAATCAGCATCCATCCCCTTCATGATAAGGTGACCTCTCATAATTTCTCTCTCATGGTAAAAGTGATTAGCTCAAATTGAGCACGGGTATGGAATCTTATTATTATCTGTAGAAGTTGCAAACCCATGATCAAGGAATGCATTTAAACATTCCTTATGTCCATCATCTATTCTGCTGAACTTCACCCAACTTTTCTCCTTGAACACATCGATAATGACAAGTACGTTCCTACATATTTCAATTACCAAATTCTTACATGTCTTAGTTACTAAAACATTTCAACTTATATAATAATAAACCAACAAAGAGGGGAGGAAGAGGGGGAGAAGGAAGGGAATAAGAATGAAATTACTATAATAAGAAACTATACAAAATATTTTACTAATTTAACATATAGAACTAATTCTTGATTATTTGTCAATTGCCAATAATTGCTAAAGCATTTGTTAATTACTAAAGCATTTCAGAGTAGCATGGGTCAAGAAGAAACTACACAAAATACTACAACAAGATTTCCTAGCTAAAATTCCTAACATTTTCTGATAATCCTCAAAAAAATCAAGTATTGATTAACCATATTTAGCTGCCCATTTCTACATCGTTAGAAGAATCCACTTCAACAATAACACCAAATAACAATTCCAAAGAAACCCAGCTCAAATTGAAGTAAAAAAGCAAGCATTATTCAAGATAAAAGTTCCAGTTAATAAATTGAGTATGACTGCCCATATGCAATCCCTAAGAGGAGTGATACATACCTTTGAACCTTCAGAATCGAGCACCATAAAAGCAACAATAATGGCGATTTTGTAGATTCTGACTCTATAAACACTAAGAAACCAACAGCAATGGTGATTGATGAAGAAGACGAACTAGGGTTTGCATTTTGAAGGTCGAAGACTCGAAGAGCTTAAAGAACCTGCAGTCGCGGATGCTTCTCTATTTAAGCGTGTAGCGCTGTGGTATTTTTTAGCTGATTAAAAAGAAAAAACCAAATTCAATTTAGACGTTGGTGGATTCTGCTACAGCGACAAAAGCTAGAGACTTTTGCCTGATTAAAAGAAAAAAATGAGAATCAAGCTATTAGCTTATTAGGTCCTTTTATTTTATTGTTAAGTGTGTATTTTTTACATAGTTATTCAACTTTTCCCGCAATAATATTCTTTCTTGATATCAACGAAAGTTCTTTTATAGATGAGTATGTTGGTAATATGATTACAATACCATTTTTTATATGTTGGAAATATTAGAACCCAGTCTTCCCTCCAAAATTGAAAACTGTAGTACCAAAAAATAACTTAATCTGTTACAAAAACTTACTTTTACTAGCAGAACTTATTTTTTATCTATGGATGTCTGTTGGTGAAAGCTACTTTTTTACGAGTTCAGCAACCCCAGCTCATAAAAATACACATTGAAGGCCAACAACCCCAGCTTAGCAGTTTGACTTTCCTTATTGGCTTCAATTGCTAAACTGAGTTACGAGTTCATGCAAATAGCCAACATTAAACCCTTATATCTTCTTATAAATAAGCTTATAGACCTACAGGTGCTTCTATACATACATCACATGAACACAAATAAGTGAGAGACCTCTTTTTCATGTTCAACCCCATGAAAATCCCATACTCATTGCTCTTTTCTATGGTGGCTAGTTGACTTTAAGAAAATTACATTATCAAATGCTTTGCACATTGTAAAAAATTCATCTAATTACTCATCCTAATGCAAATCACATCGCTCAATTTCAAGATACCATATATGATGCAACGGATGATTAGATGCACTTTACCACAGGCATATTACAAAAGGGACAACCAGACCAACCATGATTTCCCTTTTGTGGTCCAAGTTTCCTTAAAATTCACTTCCAAATTGCTTTCAAACCATTTTCACTGCTCAAACATTGAGTTACTACCATCAAATTCAGGGAAATTGCAAAAGTAGGCAAATAATCATAAGAAATTCAAGGGAGAAAGAACAAGAATTCTTGAACTTCTAATAATTTCCACTAGTCAGAGCATGAAAAACCCTTCAACCCAATCAGCCACTACCTTAATTCCCATTCATACCTAACAAATTCAATTAAACTACGAAAATAGAATACCTTCAGGGAATTACAAATCAAACCCTAAATTTCATTGCTCTAGCATTTAGTCACGATTTTTGGCACCAAACCCTCGCTTTTCTAGCTGATGGTGATGAAAAGTGGCTGCAAGGACATCATAGGTTGAGATTTAGAAGCTCAGAGTAGATTAAAAAGAGAACATGAATCAAAATATGTTAAGGGAGTCGAACAATGCTGCAAGTGAGAGGAGCGCATACATACCTTCAAAAATTAAGAATCGAACACCAACAAGCCAACAACAATCACGGTTGATGTGCTCTTTAATGGTTTCGATAGATTGAGAATCGAAGAAGTTATGTGAGAAGCCATGAAGAAGACAAAGCAGGGTTTGAATATGTTTAGGGTCTATGGTCTATAACCACGTATGTTTGGTGCTTTTGGTTTAAACCAAGACAATTTTTCGAGAAGATGGGGGGAAGAAAGCGAGTTTTGGTATTGTGAAGATGATAGGGTTGAGCTCGTGAAGCTAAGGGGGCAGGGAGGGCCAAAGCAACACAACAATCAGTGGGAGGGCAGAGATTGCCCAGCTTGTAGCAATTGTTTTTTTTTTTTAAATAAATTTTTTAAACTTTTAATTTATTCAAAGATTCATAGTTTAACTTTTTTTCTTTTTAATAACATTTTCTAGATGATTACAATGTAATCTTTGGCACTAAATCATAAGCAATACCAACATATTTATAAAGTTTAAACAAGATGTCGATGTAAAATTTTAATACCATCAGAAAATATAATTATTGGCATTTAACTAACTATACCAACAAATAAGTAAATTCTGTTAGAATTATTGTCATCCTTTTTGCACGGGATGAGATGAATAATTTTATACCATTAGATAAAATTATTTGTTGGAACTACTGACTTTTACCAATAGAACAAACTTTCAATTATAAGTAATTTGTTGGTATAACTAACATTTCATGTAGTGTGTATGTATATATATATATATATATATATATATATATATATATATATATATATATATATATATATATATATATATATATATATATATATATATATATATATATAGATATACTATATATATATATATATATATATATATATATATATATATATATATATATATATATATATATATATATATATACATACACACACACACCCGCGCACACACACATGCACATGTATACATATATATATGCATATGTATATGTGTGTACATATATATGTACACACACATATACATATATCTATATTTACAAAAAGTTTTATTACCTTTCGACCGGCTGTTTTAATTTTTTAATACCTCATGCACTATTTTTTTCCTCACTTTTGGCCTAAAACTTTTTGAAATTATAGAAAGAACCCTGCGTTCAGTACAAAATGCAAATAAGATATTTTTAGAGTTTTTTTTGGGGAAATATGCTTATTTTAAATGATTACACTTCTTAGAATAACTTTATTGGTACTAGTTATCACAATCTACTACTTTTATCATAAATATTACATTTTCTGTGATTATAGGGCCACCATGCTTAGCTGTGTAATAAACCTTATTTAGGGAGTTTTGACCATTATCTGGACTTAGTCAGCATCAGACCCTAGCGTTCTTCTAGTTTCAAGTTTACAGAGATTGTTGATCACAACCACACCTTCTTAGGTTAGGCACAATGCAAATTCGTTTTGTTTCCTACCTCAAACTGTAGTCACTAATTAAGTTTTTTATATTTTTAAGGACAGTGCGACTTTAATTAAAAAATTATAATATTTAAGACATAAGGCTTGATTGAATAACACTCCATATTGGGAAACTTCTTTTTATTGAAAGCTTAAAACTGAAAATATTACAATGGAAAGATTAAACATGGACGTAGACTACTAAGATCATTAGAGATGCTTGCTCATGGAGAAATGAAGATTCTTGACTTCTCATTTGCTGAAGCATGCTGAATTGACCATGTTCCTTTTAAGCACTCAATCTCTCCTTTTATAGAGGAGATGGACTATATAGGATGCCCTAATGGCTACAGTACACGTGATTTTTTTTTCAAATGACTATAGTTGCCTTCACATGGCTACGGTAGACTGCATTATTTTACTGCCTTGATACTTGACAAAAATACAATAGTGGTGTAATAACTTTTGAGAGTACTTAATGGTGACAAAATTAGTCATCCATATTGAGATTCTACATGTTTTTGTCTTCGATGATGTTTTCCAATCAATCATTATCCAGATAATCATTAAAACCTTCCTCAAATTGAAGTTGCTCTAGATCTCATCTTTCAAATAATTCATGAAGATATTTCTTTTCTTTTCATAATAAGAATTTTTCAGCTTCAACATCAAAAAGATAATCAAAGATATGTTTGGAAGTAGCTCCTTTTACCTTCATATATTTGCTGTGATCATTATGAAAAACGAAAGTATTGTTCCCACAATGCATTAGTGTGTTTCCATATTCAATTAATGCCCACATTTGATGATAAATATTGCAAAAATTGATGGCTCTTACTAAAGTAAGATCACTAACTACTTCTTATTATTCTAGAAACCATTGTTGTTGTTGATTATTGGAATCATCTAAATCAACTAATTGAATAAGATAATTGGCTTGTTTGGTTTTTTCATTTTCATACTCAATTACTGAGCAATGTACCTCTACATACGGGCTTCTAATGTATGGAATTTTTATTGGACCATCAAGAGATATAAAAATTTAATAGATCCTCTTAAATATGGAATGTTGAAACTTATTTAGTCTTGTGAAGAATGGGTACTTTAGATCTGGAATTTTTATGAGATAAGCTATCATTCCATATTCCTAGGTTTTCATGATAGGCTCATCTAGAGAGATTGAATTAGTTGGGAATTTTACACCACTGTCTTTAGATCTTTTAGGAAAAAAGATCATATTACTCCATGACTCGCAAATATTATAAGAATAATTATGATAGTAATCCATGCAAGTTGCATACCAATCGTTGAATCATTTTTCTTGAACAGGAGAACTTTTTTTTTTCTTGAATATCATAAGGATACCTTAGGTAATTCTAAAAGGCTGAACATCTATGCTATTAGATAGGCAGAAGACAACAAATCAAAGCGTGATCTATTTTTTGTATAGAATTCTAAAATATCCATAAAGATTATACTAGAAGGAGAAACCGATTCTAGTAGTAATGACATTTCATTTTGGACTTATTTCTTTTCCGGTAAGAGTTCTGCTATGATGATCATCATTAGTAAGCTCACGAGTTAAACTATTTACTAGAGAATTCTTCAATCCCTATATATATTCAATAGAGAAAGTTAACTAATGAAACCATTGCTAATGTAGGAGTCTCCGTTGTACTTGCATGTTTTATAAAATGTTTTTCACAAAACCAAGTATGTCTTTGCAATTAGTTCGAATAAGAAAAGGTTTTGGGGCTAAAAAGATTAAGAACTTTTCAATTCTTGTTATGTTTGTAAGGATTCCTTTTTCCATTGCAGAATAGTTGCATTATGCTTTATTAAAACTTCCACTACAATATTTGCAGAGTTTTTCTCCTTCTTAGATTTTAAGTACTGCACTCGAGTGCTCATTTCTAGCGTTTGTCTCAATAATTAAATTATCCCCTTCATTAGACCAATTAAGAATAGGAACTTTTTTGCACATCTTTTGGAATCTTTGAACAATCATTAATTTTTTTTTTGGGTAAGTAGACCTTGCCCATTAGGCCTCTATCTCAGGGGCACCCAATGGGGCTTAATAGGCCGAGGAGTAAGGGGTGCCAAAGCTCGAGTACAAAGCCTAGGACCTAGGCCTATCACAAATTTCAATACACAAAGCATAATTTGCTCTCCCTTGGATTCGAACCTGGAAGGGGTGAGTGGACGAGGGCACTCCCATCCACATGGTCTGGGAGCTCTTCAGCTTGAACAATCACTGAACTACTGGGGGCCCATGTCCAACTTACTTTTTTCTTGAGTTTTTGCTATAATGGTTTTATCAATTTAGCTAGATCTTTGATTAAATATGAAGTATAGGTAAGGCATCCAAGAAACCCTTTTAATTGCTTCTTATCTTCAATCTTTTTAGAAAAAAATCTCTATTTTTTTTCTAGAATATGCTTTTGTAGGATGATTTGTGCAACTTTTATTTCTAAGCCTAAAAGCTCAATTTCTGGTTCAGCATAGATGTACTTGTTCTTACCAAGAATAATACCATGATCAAGGCATATTTGGTGACCGCTACGAAATCATCTTTGTGTTGTTCTATGGCCTTGGAAACGATAAGGATATCATCAATGTAAACTAGACAACAGTGATTAAGATTATTGAAGATGTTATCCATTTTTCTTTAAAATATTTGAGGTGCATTTTTAAGACTAAATGGCATCACTATCTAGTCATAATGTCCTGGAGGAGCACTAAAAGCAGTTAAAGGAATAATTTTTTCATCCATTTTAATATGCCAGTATCCACTTTTGTAATTCATTTTTAAGAACCAAGAGACTCATTGAATTCCATTAAAAAGGACTGTTTTGTTAGGAATATAATAACCATTAAAAACAATATTACCATTAAGCTTTTTGTAATTGATTACCATTCTAGCTTTTCCCCTGTTCTCTTTAGCACAATTTCTTACCAAAAAAGCGAGACTACTGTGAGGACTTTATTGTTTCTGATTAACCCTTTATCTAATAGCTCTTTGATTTGCTTATCAAATTCTTGCATATCCTAGTGTGCACACACCATTTGTTTGACTCAGATAATAGAGTTAGGGTTTAACAAAGTAATCTTTTAAAATGTCTTATCTTTATCCCAAAATTTTAGAGAATTATCATAATATAGTTCCTTACATAATTGCTCTTGTTGTTCAGCAATTTGCTCTTTAATAGATAATTCAAGTAGTGAGATTGTTAGTACTATCTTACATTGTGCAGGTATTACCTTCTCACCACATTGGCTATGTGTAAACTCATTCTTCTTGTGAGTGTAAGCATTACTTAATTTTTCAATAAGAACTGAGTGAACATTGATTATAAATATTATTTGGTTTATAGTATGTGTGCATGGACAATATAGCCTTTAAAAGTTATTTCCAATAATCAATTCATGAGAGAGTTGATCAGTAGTCCATAACATGAGTATAATACATTAGGCTCCTCCTATCTCTATGGATAACCCCTCTATGGCTTCGTTATGACTCATTATGCTATTATCAGCTATCCTTACTTGTAAAGGATTCTTGGCTTTTTACCACATAAATTCTGGAAATAAAGATCTCTTTCCAAAGCAGACAGAACAACCACTATTTACGTAGGTACACAATTCATATCTATTATATCTCTTGACATGCATTTATTAGGATATAGATGCGATTAGGATTTGTGTTGGTGACTTCATTACATATCTCCATAGTTATATTTTTGACTAATTCATCCTCATTGATTGGCTCACTAATAATTCTTGTTTGTACCTAATGACTTTTTTTTATCTAAAGTCATACTTTGGTGTACAATGTGGCTTGCAGATTGAAAATATATTCTACTCATTTTACTGGTCATACTAATTGTATTATCTTCTTTATGCTCTTCTTTAGCTGACGAAGGCCCTTCTCTCCATTTTGATTGCACTCACGCTTCTTAATAATAGGGGTCTAATGGTAATTTTACCATTTTCATAAATTTTTATTGCATTTTTCTTATTGATTTTTATGTTTTTAACAAAGTTAGATATGAATTTTTATCTCTTGAGTATTTGATTTTATACTTTGGATTTTTTGCATAGCAGTAAAACTTTTAAATCTTTCTACCTCTATCATTATTACCTTATTCTTTAGATCTAGAGTATTGTCTAAATTGTAGATTATTTTTCAAAATATCTTTAGTAGGTATTCTCCTCTATTCATATCCATCCTAACCGTTTTTATCTTAAGGAATAGAAAGTTTTTGGCAAATTCACCTTTTACGCTTACATAATATCTAGGTCGGCAATTGAATCTTATAGGTCCATTATATAAATTGGCCTTAATGCCTTGATAATTTGATTTTTGAATTTGGTATACCAGAAATCACAGAGCAAAGAATAAAGAACAATATCTTTGCATAATATTGTAAATGAGTAATTTGTACTTGGACGCTTCCAACATGGATATACATATACTTTCTATCTTTGTTATGCTTAAGAATATTTTCTCAACTAACTAGATTAACTTCTTCCACACTTACAGTCTTTTATCTTTAAATCTCATTCCATCATTCCACATACGTACTCACTCTTTAATTGAAAGATGTATTTTTTATACATCATGTCTTTTTGAATTATAGGAAAGACCCAATCTCCATTTACATCTTTATTCTCATTATCTATAATAAATTCTTCTCCTTGAATATCGTCAAGACTAATTGAGCTACTTTCTATCATATGACTAGTTTCTTTACAATCACTTTCTTTATATTTATTTTCTAGTACAATCTCAACAATCCCCTTATTGTTTTTTAAGGCTAGATCTAGTGCTCCTTCTATGCTAAGCACAAAATAATGTAGACTACCCAAAGTTTGAATAAGCTTGTCATTCTTCATATTTTTGTATTCGTTTGCAAAATAATCTACTTCTCCGTATGCCCAACAATTACAATTATTTTTTCCGGTAGGACCATAAGTGGCTTTTCTAAAAAATCTTCATTTTTCATGGCTTGGTTTGTTATAATATTTTCTTTTATATTTCTCTCTTCTTTGCTTGTTAAAACTCTTTTTCTTATAAAATTTCTTTTTTCTTCTCCTATCATGTTCGTTTCCCAATTGGTGTGGATTATCCCAACAGGCTAGAAATTATTTCTTTATTTTCTCTTGTTTTTAGAGATTGAGATATTGATCATTAACCCATTTTCTTAGACAAGGGATTCTTGTACCTAGGGTGTCATTGACATATGCTTTCTCAAGCCATGAAACATATTGTTCATTGATTATAGATTTGATTTGATATAATAATTTGTCATAAAACATACCAAGGTTGATTTAATCATGCCTAATTTTGTAATAATATTGAATAAATTCAGTAGTCTAATTCTCAAGATATCTCATATCTGATAATTCTATGCTGTCAATCTTTCTTTGCCATTCTCTAGCTTTGTCTTCAAGATTAGGTTTATCTTTGATAAATTCAGTTTCAATTTCCTTGCACAATTTTTTGAACACACTACTAAAAAAGTACAAAACAATGGCGGAATTCAGCGGGGGACAAAAGTAACTACGGAATGAGTGATGGAAAACTGTACTGGAAATAACTCAGATTGAGCAACAAAATTGGCAACGGAAAATGATTTCCATCGCCAGTTTTCTATATTGGCGATGGATATTCCGTCGCCCAGAAAATTGACTTTTAATTTGTTTCAAAATGGCGATGGAATTTCCATCAGCAGTGAAAAAATTTTTACATGGCCCCGGAATATCCATCGCTAGGTGTTTTTTTAAAAAAACATTTCAGTGCGTTGCGACGGAAATTCCATCGCTGCTCAAGTTAAAAAAACTAGATCTAGTTCTTCTTTCATTTTGGTTGTAAACTAACGAAAAGAGAGATAGAGAGAGAGGGCCTGAGACCTCCCGTATCCCTGCGACTGCTGCTCGCCACACGTTGCCCATCCCCTCCGTCGCCGCCTACAGCTGCCCATTGCTGGTTGTTTTTTAGAGAAATTAACGTAAGTCTCTCACTTCAACTAGTTTTTATTTCTACAAATTTTTGCATTATATTATTAGAATTTCATAGTTAGTTCATATTTTTGTTAAAATGTGGTATTCATGTGGAGTTATTGCACTAATTTGTTTCAAGATTTTGTTCAATGCAATTTAGGATTTAGGTTTGGTAATTTGAATTTAAAATTTGATGTGTTGGTGGAATGAAATGCTTTAGGTCATAATTTTGTTCAAATGTGATATTTGTGTGAACTTATTGTTCTAATTTGTTTCAAGATTTTACCTAATATAATTTAGGTTTAGGTTTGGTAATTTTGAGTTAAAATTTGATATGTTGGTGGAATAAAATGCTCAAGTTTGGATGAATTATTAGTTTTCTGAAATTCGTAAGAATATAAGTATATTTATAGAAGTTTGTAAGTAAATGTATAAAATTATTCCATTTTATATAAGTATGTTTGTGAATTATTAGTTTTGTGAAAGTAGTTTAGATGAATTATGTAGAAGTTCAATTTATAAGTTTGAATGAATTATTATTTTTGTGAAATTCACAAGAATATAAGATAGCTTATACAATGCAAGATTCTAATGTTATATATATAAAAATGGATGTAATTATATGTGTTTTTATGGATTAATTAATGTTATATGTCATTATTACAATATATTTAATATATAATTGAGTAATTTAATTATTATTATTTAAATTAAAATTAATTCTTATCCAATAACCTTTGTGGTTATTGTTGTTTGAGCAAAATATGAATGGTCCTCCATGTCGTAGGCGGATGTATAATAGATTATTACTTGATCGTAGTGGTTATACGCAAAAATTTCTAAATGGGGTAAATCAGTTTGATGAATTTGCACGTAGGCAGACAGAGTTTCAAAATGGGAAAAATATAGATGTCCATGTGCTAAATGCAGAAATAGGGTATACTTAATGCCCAATTAGGTAAAGATGCACCTTATGTATAAGGGTTTTGTGAAAGGTTATTGGTTTTGAATAAGTCATGGAGAAGTAGAGCCTAAGCAATATGATTTTGGGTATTCAAATAGTGAAATTCCCAAAGCTCGAAGTTCAAGTCATATTAATAATGACTACAATGAATCCTACATAGATCGTATGGAGTACATGGTTGGTGACGAATGACAAATCAAAATGTAGGGGAGGAGGGGTCAAGCACTTGTTGAGAACCATTTTATAATATGGTTCAAGCTGCTCAACAACCTTTATATGATGGTTGTTCTACCCACAGTGAGCTCTTTGCTGCTGTGAGACTGTTAAGTATCAAATCTAATTATGATATGCCACAGAACTGTTTCAATTAAATTATTCAATTAATGAAAGAGATGTACCCACCTGACAACCGCTTGCCAAACAACTATGGGCAGATGAAGGAGGTTGTTAAATATCTCATTAATAATGTAGTACATATTGGCTGTTGCAGTGAAGGTTATATGCTATTCTTCAAGGAGGACACAAACTTCGATGCATGCAATTTTTGTGGGCATTCGAGATGTAAGAGGCAAAGGTCATAATAAAGGAATCAAAATCCATTGCCATACTCAAGGATGCATTACTTGCCATTAAAACCTTAACTTTAGAGGTTGTATGCATCAAGAAGTACTGCAGAGCACATGAGATGACATTATGAACATCGACATGAGGACAATGTTTTATGTCATCCATCAGATGGGGCAGCATGGAAGCATTTCAATGACATGCACCCTGATTGTTCTGCAGAGCCTCAAAATGTGAGCCTTGGCTTACGTGCTGATGGATTTAATCCTTGCATTTTCTCTTCAAGATCTTATTACATTTGGCCAGTGGTAGTTACACCTTATAAGGTTCCCCCTGAAATGTGTATGACCATATCATTTATGTTTCTCACTTGTGTAATCCCTGGCCCTAAAAATCCCAAGAATAAAATAGATGTATATTTATAACCTCTTATTGATGAGTTGAAGGAGTTGTGGGATGTTGGAATTGAAACATATGACATTTCTATAAGGTAGACATTTTAGATGAAGGCTGCACTTATGTGGACCATCAATGATTTCTGGCGTACAGAATGTTATCTGGGTAGAGTACTAATGGGCAATTGGCATGTCCTGTATGTATGAAACAACCAAAGGCTTTAAGAGTGAACAATGGAGGAAAACTCTCATGGTTTGATTATCATTAGTGTTTTCTGCCACAAGGAATCATGCATTTAAAAGAAATAGAACACCATTTAGAAAAGGCAGCATTATTACAGGGAATCCTCCTTGCCGCATATTTGGGGATGAACTTTATACCAAGGTGGAAGATTTCCCAATGGTAACTATAAAAGGTGACTTTATTATACCAGGATTTAAAGAAAATGAGCACAACTGGACGAAGAAGAGTATATTCTGGGAGTTGTCTTATTAACAACACCAATTGCTCCACCATAATATAGATGTGATGCACGTAAAGAAGAACTTCTTCAAAAACATCACTAACAATATTATGGATGTTCATGAAAAAATAAAGGATAATGTCAAATCAAAAATGGATGTTGTAGAATCTGTGATACAGAAGAATTACATTTGCAGCTAGGCCTTAGTGGCAAGACGGTTAAACCAAGAGCGAAGTTCATTCTTCCTCTGGGTAAATGAAGAGAGTTGTGTGAATGGGTAGAGGAGCTTCAAATGCCTGATGGATATTGCTCCAATTTGAGGAATGTCGTGGACCCTAATGATGCAAAGTTTAACAATATGAAAAGTCATGATTGTCATGTGTTCATGGAGACTCTTTTACACATTGCATTTGATGCGCTCCCGGATGATGTGTCGAAACCTCTTATTGAGATGAGTCATTTCTTTAAGAAATTGTGCTCAACAACACTACAAGAGGATGCACTTGAGAAAATGCATCAGAACATTGCCATCACTCTCTATAAGTTGGAGATGATTTTTTCTCGTAGCTTCTTCAATGTAATGGAGCACTTGCCAGTGCATTTGGTGGAAGAGGCATAATTTGGTGGTCCTATATAATACCGATGGATATATCCATTTCAGAGGTAAAATAGATTGTATTTCATGAAAACTTATCTTAATTCCTATCTATCCAATCACTTACAGGAGTTGGGAATTATAAATTTGTTAGGCACTTTTGGCCGATCGAAGAAAAGGATAAAAAAACAAGCGTGTCCTGAATGTTTAATCACTTACCTAGAAGTTGAAAGGACATTCTTCGCCTCCTATTACTTCGGCTCTAATGTTTTCTCCATGCGCACTAGATGCTAGAGAAATGACGAGGGTGATGAACATAATAATCATTTCTCAACTCTATCTATGTTTGAACCGCAAGGGACCGCTATTGGTAGGGAAATATCAAGGTATCTTATAGATGCTGAATATATTGCTGCCCATCTTCATATGTTGTTAAATTATGATGAAATTAAACCTTATATTGGGTAAGTGCTACTTTAGGCATTGTAAGTTTCTATTGAGTTTATCATTCAGAACACTAGTTTATTTGCCACCTTCATAAAATGTGACAGAATTTTCATAGAATAAGTATGAACTGCACATCCCAATGTCAACGATGCTGATGCTGACACCATCATCGAAACTCATTTTGCAGATTGCTTTAGTCAAGATGTAAGTAATATAACTTATTTCTTGATAACTTTCATAGAACAATTTGGTGCATTGTATTAACTAAAACCACATCTTCTGTCACCTTAGGTACAGTACATTCAACTATTTGATGACCATAAACATTGGTACTTGACACAATTGGCTACAAAGGCAAATCAGTATGTGTCAATGTGGATGACATATAGAGTTAATGGATTTAAATTCCATATAGAAGCTCACAATGTCGGAAAGAAAACATATAATTGTGGTGTTGGTGTATGTGGTACGGGAGAAGGCGATATTAAAAATGATTATTATGGCGTACTTACGGATATTGTCCAAATTGAGTATGTAGGCAAACCACTTAAAAGATGTGTGCTATTTGGTTATGAGTGGTTTGATCCTACATTGAATTATAGGACACGATCTCATAAACTAAGCAAACTTATTAAGGGACATCGCATATAGAGGTACAGAAAGTATGACTCATTTATCTTCCTGAACACTGTATCACATATGCCACATCCAGATTGCTCAAGGGATATGGCAAATTAGTTTGTTGTCATACCAACCAAACCAAGGGCGATAATGGATAAGCAATACACTCTACCTGCTGCTTACCAATAAATAGGCATGACCACATTCGTCGAACCTATGAATGATGTTATCCCTACATCATTAGTGGATGAAAGTGCATCATCGAGAGAGGTTAATGATGAAATGGATTCTTTATTTATTCAGGTTAATGAGGACATAGATGAAGAAGAGGAGGATAAGGGTGATGAAGAGACTGAGTAGGACGACGGAATGAAATAGGTGAAGTAGATGAAAATCTGCAGTTATATGATGATGATGACGAGGACGATGATGATGATGATGATGTTGACGATGATGATGATGTAGATGATTGAGTGCTTATGAATTGTTATATATTTTAGTACTTACTTGGAAAACTATTGGTAATGGCTTACTTTTATTGTATGAATGAATTTTGAAAATATTTAGTACCTACATATTATGTTGTCTGAGTACATAGTTGATATGTGTAATCATTATATATTTGTACTTGCATTTGTTGTCAACCATATCAGGTATGGATTCCACTTCTCATCAAGGTAAGTCCTCTACTTAAGGTAGAGGACAAGGGCATAGGAGCTCTGCTATAGATCCTACTGCAATGGACGTTTATCAACCTTCCCCCTAGGTACCTCAGACCACATTTCAACTAGAAGCAACAATGACTGCTTACATATTGGCCTTTTAGGACCAATCCTATCTCAATTTGGGGCTTTCCATCTTCAGACCCCATATATTCCCAACTAGATAACCATGTATAATCAATTTGCCTATAACATTCCACTGAACACCCCTTTTCCCGACCCTGTCCACCCTACTCCCTAACCCATTGACCCTAACTCAAACCAGTCCCAAGAAAACCTTGCAACTGGAGATAGTGAAGCACAATCTAGTCTGGGAGTACTCAAACAAAGACGTATATTATATCACATAGTAACAAGTAAGCCTTCAATTGTTATATGCTTAAACTTTAAGTATTTTGTTTAACAACTGATCAATTTATGTGTTTTGTTTAATTAGGTTTCTCCAAAATGAAAGTGCTGCTAGTAGGATTTCTCTTATATTTCAAAGCAAATATTATGGAGCTTGGCCTTCTTGGGATAAAGTGCCCAAACCTGTGTGGGATTTGTGGTTTGGAGAATTCAAGTTAACTAAAGTCATAACATATTAACACTTTGTGTGAACCTGATAAGTTATTAGTGTATTATTTGATGTGTTTACTGTCCTCGTAATTACAAAACGGGTTTATTTAGGATTCGCTTTATGAGGACCATATAAGAAAAAAATTGAAAACAGAGGCAATGCACGCTTGAGAGACTTCCTTAGCAAAGCATGGAAGTTCAATAAGAAGCCTATTTGGCTCGACAATGCTTAATGGGACGGATTCCAACAATACTGAGCAAACAAAGCATACAAGAAATTGCTTGAAACAGTCCAAAAGAATCAACTAAATGCTCCAGAAAGTGATGGCCCATATCTTCACACCTGTGACTCGATCCCTATGCATGAGCATAGGAGGTGTCTGGTAACGAACTTTGCTTCTTGTAACTTTAATTTTCATATTGTAAGTACTTTGAATGTGGGTTGGCATGTGTTTCATATAATTTTGTTTGGCACATAGAGGGAACAACTTGGGACAAATCCCATAATTGTTTAATTATCCACCCGCACTCACAAACTCCATGGCAAAGAATATGGCCCTTGGGTTGATAAGAAATGACAACAAACATATGTAAACTATTCTCAATGTTTAATCTTTATTAGTAGTTCAAATTGGACTCATATACTTTAATTTTAATAAGTGTAATATATATAATTCTTTGCAAATGTTGTGATATTGTAGGAATCTTTTGAACGAGAATTCCAAAATGCAATCAACTCTCAAGGGACCAGGGATGGCGATTCTCAAGATCCATACCAAACACTTCTAAACCTAAATGAGTTGTACGTGAAGACGTATATGAATAAAAAAGGTTGTATTTATGGCATTGGCAATGAGGCTGTCAATATTAGGGAATCCTATCACTTCAGTCCCACTCAACGAGCTAATACAGTTTTGATATTAAAGTTTCAATCGACATAGTTATACGATAAGTGTATTTAATTGTTATAGTAATGCATACTTCACATAAATGGCTTTCAATAGGTACAGGTTATATGTCATTACAACAAGAGTTGAATGATTTAAGGAGTATAGTAACCAACGTAGGGGGTGAGCTAACTTCACAAGCTGAAAGTTACCGGTTGCTTTTGGTAAGCAACTGGAGGAATCTAACAAAATGCAAAGCTACCAGGAACTGAGCCAGCATATGATGAGTGCCGATCAGCGATTGCAAGCTTTTTCTTAAATGCAACAAGCTTCTGGTTCAGGATCTCAACCACCCTTTGCTCATCATCCACAACATGATGAGGACGGGGATGAGGGTGATGATAAGGATCAAGAGGATGATGATCCTCACCTTGGTAATTGAGTAGCCTGCGGCTTTCCTCCAGTTGGTGTTTCTCCTCCTTTCTTCTTGGTGCTTCTCACGGCTTGGTGCTTGCTTCTCCTTTCTCTTGGTGCTTACTTAACCCCCCTCCTCTTGGTGCTTGCTTCTCCCTATTCTTCTTACCCAATTTCACTTGGAAACTAGCAACTTGTGTTTTGCTTAGGATTTGTGGTATATATACCCTTTGCGCAGGATATGTGGTTTGTGAATTGAAAACGATTGGTTTCTAGTGTTGGATTTGTTGTTAAGTGCAATTGGAAACTATTTTGCGTTTTATGTGATATTCCACCTGTTTGTGGTTTGGAAATTGTTGAGAACTCTTCAAATGAAGCCATATTCAAAGCCATTGTATCCAATGGAGTGAATACTCTTTGTAAATTTCTTACAGGGATTTAAATGTATGTACTGAGAAGTATGACCCAAAATAAGTGTTTTATTAAAAAAATTTCAAATATAGGGACGGATTGGTGATAGAAACAGAGTTTTTATTTTTTTAACTCAGAAGTCAGCGACGGAATTAGAATCGGTCGCTACTTCCGTCGCTAATAGCAACGGATTATAAAGTTCTTCACTGACTTCCCGCCTTTTTATTTCCCGCTAAAGCTCAGGCTGTCGCTAGGTACTTAGCGATGATTGAAAAATCGACAACCTGTTTCCGTTGCCAATTCCGTCGCTGTAAACAAAAATCCGTTGCTATTCTGCCCTTCTCCGTTGCTGATTCTATTGTTATATTGACTTTTTTTTGTAGTGACGTAGCAGATGGTGTTTCCATTATTCTTAATACATTTTTATCTTCCTCATCTAATGAGTCATACAAGTCAGTTATAGTGCCAAAAAAATTATGTTCGATTAGTTTAGCAAACTTCCAGTAGTCTATGTAGTATTTAAGTTTGGGACGCTATTCATGCATCTTTTCCAATGATCAAATATTTATTCTCTATTACTAGCTCTATCGGTATTTAAAATGTATCATGTTTAGCCAATTGGGGTATGTCCAATCTTTTCAAAGCTCGTGGTTTTCCTTAGAGTAAACCCGAAGGAAAAGTTAATTGTGCACCCTATTGAACATACTCAGGTCTCATAAAATGGGTATTTCTTCTAAAAGGTTCACGAAATTCTTTAGGTTTAGGAGCAACAATGTAATCTAAATTGGACTCAATTTCATCGATGTTAAGTACTTCTCCAATCTCATTAATTTCATTGTCAAATACCACTTTGCTATGTTTTTTAATCCAGTTTCCCTCTAACTTCTACTAAAGGCATAACATTGAAATTCTCGTATTTAATTAGGTTCATCTGCGGATATATTTCTTCTTCTAACTGCACATTATTTGTCTCTTCATTATCATCAAATAATACAACTTGTTTGCCAACTATTGTGGTTAGGATTTTATTTAATTCTTTCGGGTTTTGTTCCTTATCAAACATGTTCTGCAATTCTTCATGATTATACTGCTTACACTCCCATCCTTTTCTTCTTTCTCTGCCTTTTTAGATGATTTTTTTAGTTAATTTATGTAAGGGCCGCACTTCAGTCTACTACTACTAACTGTTTTAGTTACTGAATTTACAAATCTGCGTTTAAATTATTTTCAACAAAGGTGTTAAGTCAACCGTGTGCGTTTCTAACGATGAATTTCACTAAAAAGAACGATTGTTTGATTAATGTTATTATTGACGTTACTTATTTATAAATTATTGAATCGATGCTAACTCGAGTTTTTAAAATTGTTTTTCATTTTACTTAGTCAATCCCCAAAATTTAAATTGAAATGTTACTTGTAGGTCGTTTCAACTCGAGTTTAGCCTATCCGTTAACGAGTATGGGACCAGAACCCAGCTGAATCGTGTTAATTGAGCAGCAAAAAAAAGGGGGGGGGGAAGAAAAATTAGAAAAAGGGGGGTCGAAGTCAGGCACCTGAAGCCCGACTCCCCAACATCTCTCTCTCTCTCTAACTCACTGCTCTCTCTCTCTCCCTGGGGCCACCGGTCGCCTTTTGGCGTCACCGCCGACCGCCACCTGTCGCCGGTGAGAGAAAGGGGAACTTCTCGTGGCCAAAAAGAGACCAAACCACGCGTCTAGCCGCTCGAAAACCGCCACCCACGTGCTGGAATCCGGCAACCCACAACCATCACGACCTCCTCTACAAATTGGGAGTCAAATTCCGGCCCAAATCAGCCTCAATCGCCACTCGGTCGAAGCTAGGGTTTCGGGTTTTGGGAGTAGCCGAACTGGGGTTCGCGTTCAGGGGGATTAGGGCATGAATTGCTGCCAATGAAGTGGAAAATTAAGCAATTTCAAGTAAGTGTTTCTCCCCTCCCAAGTTGTTATTAATTTCAAAAACGATTTCAGCAGATTGATGTTGCATGTTAGATTAGGGTTAGCCGAATTGGATAGGAATGTCAAGGATTGATTGAAAATGTATTGCCTAGTGATTTTAAGCCTAATTATGCACAACCAGATTGTGCACACAGATCCTGCTCACTGCCATCAGTATGCATGTCTCGAATCAGTAAATTTTCAGCTTAGAAATGCACAGGAATTGTTATAGGCTGTAGCCGTGTTTTCAATGATACCTGAGTTGTTTTGAATTGATTTATGTGTAAACTCGCTGCTTGATGGCAACTCGAATCGTGTTATCCGAGACAATGAATGATGCTTCGAATCGATGCACGTTAATCTAGTTAGTTCATGTTTGAAAAATGGCTTTGAAATAAACTATACATGTTTATGATCGTCTCAAGCACGTATAATTAACTCATGCCTAATTAATAGTAATTTCGATGCAAGTGATGAATGTTTAAACTCGTATCATGTCTAAGTGACCTTAATGGATTCGAATGGCAACATGGATGTGATCAATGCAAGTTTAGAGTCGTATTATGCATAAATGACCAAATTAACCTAAATGGTGAATCGTT
>JAKOGI010004749.1:0-21159 GCA_029747015.1 Carnegiea gigantea | reverse complement strand
TAATGATAGAGAAAATGGAGCTTCAAAACCGGGTACTGAAATGGCTGTTCTGGACAGTTTGTATAACTTGACTTCAAGGGCTGAGTTGGAAGGGCAAATGAAGTCCAAATGACTTGAAATTTTCTTTATTGGAAAGATAACTTCCTAAACTTAAAACCAAGGCAATAAAACGAGCCTAAACCACCTTTATCCTAGGTGATTAGCGTCACCAAGTTGCAGCACTTGCTGACCAGAATTGTTGGGCAATGGCCTTGATCTTCTATGAGTTTCCTCATGACTTGGGTGGCTTCTTGGACTTCCTTGGGGGTGGATTGCCTTTGAACTTGCTCACTCTCATTGCCTCCCATGGGTACATCATCCTCCCCTTGTTGGAAAGAATTTGCCCTCAAATTCTCGAGCTCTTGTGGGTGAATTTTGTGGGGCTTTTCATAGATGGGCTCTTGTAAGGAAGGAGATAAGCATTTCTCTCTCTTTTGGTTTGCATCGACTTCCTCAGCCATAGGAAAGGAACCATCAAACTTCTTAGGCCTCACTTTAGGATTTTGTGATGTAAAGTCATGGGTGAGGGCTTGGACAAAACACTTGTGGGTTTGTGGCTTATTATTTTGAGGCCAATGCTGAAAGGGTTGGAAGCGAAGGGACTCATGAGGGGAGACTAATAAAGATAAGGAATGGACGTCTCTTGTTACCTCTACTTTGTCTTCTTGATGAAAATATTTGGTGTACAAGCTAGTTCTTCTTCCTCACAAAAAGATGAAGGAGCTGGGGTTGCTCCTAACTCTTTAAAGTCTAAGAGCTCTTCATCACCATAGTCTTCAAAGTCTAAGAGTTCTTCATCACCATAGTCATTAAAGATATGAGGTAGATCAAACCGATTTGAATCTTCCTCCTCTTCGTTTACTTCTTCATCTTCGTAGAAGACAATTTCCTTCAAGGGGAGCAAGGTAGGAAGGCTAGAAGTGTGATGACTCTTTGGACTCCCCTTGTTGAAAAGGATTTCCACACATGAGGGCCTTGAGCCATTCTTCTTAGGAAGTAGAGAAACATGTCTGAGCGTGTAAGTGGGTGGGCAAAAGGCACCCATCAACTTACGCCTCAACTTCTTCCAAGTTCTCAGCTTCTCTTTTCCTTTCTTCCTTCTCTTAAACTTGTAATTCTTCCACCATTGAAGTGCACAACCTCTCAATTTTGAAATAACCACCTTGAACTTCTCTTGGTCGCTAAGGTCGCGACAATCAAAGGCGTGCTCTACCTTAGAAAACCAAATTGTAAACTCATCATTTTGGCCATAAAATCTTGGGATTTTTAGGCTAATCAACTCAATGTCAATCAAGGCTAGCTCTTTCCGGAAGTTCCTCAATGAAGGCATGGTGGATTAAATGCAAGGGTTCTTTGTGGGAGGAATTGTGTGTTTTAGTACGGTTAGGTAGGGCACGGTTGTGCTCAAGGGCAAGGGCAGGCCGTGCTGTTTTGCTGTGTTGAAATGGCGAGAATGGGCAGTGGCACGGTTGTGCGCTTCAGCACGGTGTGGCCGTGCCGTTGTGCTGCCGAACGTAGGTGCAAACTACGGATGGTGAAGTTTTGGGCTGATTTTTGTGTTTGAGTTAATGGTATGCGTTCGGGGTTGGGAACTATGGCCTACGAGAGTAGCCAATAGCTCTGATACCACTTGATGCACTTCTAAGACCTTGAAATGAAGATCAAAGAAGGGATCTTAAGTAGTGAGGTAAAAGAGAGAGAGAAGAAGAAAGGGGGTTGCAAGCAACAAAGAAACAAAAGATAAACTAAGCTCACTTGGATATAGATATCACCACCAAGTTCACTTAGAGCCCTCCTTAAGGATCAAAGAGATACAGACATCACCACTCAATTGATCTTCAAGGACTCTTGAACACCACACTAGGGAGCTAAGCTAGTGATAAGCAAGAGGAGAAGAGAAACAAGGGAGTTTAAACTCAACCAAATACATTCATTCAAAGTTGCCTTACATGCTGAGGTTCTTCCCATATTTATAAGCCTTAATAATCAGCAAAAAACCCATGAAAACCAAGGCCAAACAACCGGCCAAAAGGACAAGGGGAAGGGGGACCAAAAAGCAACAAGTACAAAAGCAAAAGTAAAAGCTGCCAGTGCTTTTCAGAACTGCAGCACCAACTTCAAAAGAGCATAACTTCCAAAATACTTTTCCAAATGGGTTGATTCAAAAGCTGGGAGAAAGCTCTGGAAGTCTAGTTTCCAGAAAGGCCTCTTGCAGCTTTAAATGCCCAGCCGTTTGAAAGTTACCCCCTGAAAAATGCAAGGATATATCTGCTGCCATCAGCCTGCACCTCTTGGGAACTTGCTTACTTTTGAAACCCCAACCAAGGATTTGACTTCCAACTATTTTGCTGGCCTTTCAGTACACTTCAGAAGGATTTCAAAAAGTGGATTTGATAGTCCCAAAGTTCATCTAATGATAGAGAAAATGGAGCATCAAAACCGGGCACTGAAATGGTTGTTCTGGGCAGATTGGATAGCTTGACTTCAAGGGCTGAGTTGGATAAGCAAATGAAGGCCAAATGACTTGAAATTTGCTTTATTGTAAAGCTAGCTTCCTAAACTTAAAACCCAAGCCAACAAAACGGACCTAAATGATGTATATGTGGGTGGAAAGTGATCCAAATCAAACTCAAATCAAACTTAAGCAAAATGAAAAGAGAGAAAGATGCGAAAGATGAAGAATATCACCAAACAGGATAGAGATGGATAGTGTAAGACTTTGAGTATGAGATAATCCTTCCGGAGCCACACACACCTTGGTCTTGGGCTAATTCCCTTCACTCTTCTGAGGAATCACTCCAAAGAAAAGAAGGAGAATTAGCCCAAGACCAAGGTGTGAGTGGCTCCGGAAGGATTATCTCATACTCAAAGTCTTGCACTATCCATCTCTATCCCGTTTGGTGATATTCTTCATCTTTCGCATCTTTCTCTCTTTTCATTTTGCTTAAGTTTGATTTGAGTTTGATTTGGATCACTTTCCACCCACATATACATCAATTGGTATCAGAGCCAAGGTTTTTAAGTGACCCACATCACACCCAAACACATCCCAAAAAGCCAAAATACAAAAAAACAAAAAGAGACACAAACCGGCAATCCGAGTCTCGAAGACCAGAGAAGCAGCACGGTGCCCCCGTGCCACCATACACGACCGGGCCATATCATTTTTCCAGAAATCTTCAAGTCGAGACGGAGCACGGTGCCCCCGTGCCGCCAAGCATGACCGTGCCACTCTACTTTTCTGCATTTTCTTCAGCCGAAGCATAGCACGGCCTGACCGTGCCCCCTTGCACGCCCGTGCCACCTTTGCCACAGCCAACTTACGTTTCAAATCAATCCACGAAGAACCCTAGACCTCATCCTTCATGCCGTCTTCAAAGAACTTGGAGAAAGAACTAGCTCTTATTGATATTAGATATGCTTGCTTTGCAATTCCAAAATTTCATGGCGAAAAGGAAGAGTTCGCAGGTTGGTTATCTAAGGTGGAACGAGTTTTTGCTTGTTGTATCCTTAGTGACTAAGAGAAGTTCAAAGTGGTTATTTCAAGATTGAGAGGATGTGCACTTCAGTGGTGGAATAAATACAAGTTTGAGCGAAAAAGAAAGGAAAAGAAAAGGTGAGAACTTGGAAGAAATTGAGTAGTAAGTTGAAGGGTTCCTTTTACCCATCCACTTACATGCCCATGGAAGAAAGAATCTCCGTTAAGCTCACGGGTTCATTCCCTTCCACCCCACAAAAAGAACCAACCCCACAAATGATCTTTCCCCCACAACCTAGGAGGTGTCTCAAGTGCCAAGGGCTTGAACACTTATCCACGGATTGCCCAAATAACGAGGTCATTACCTTGGAAGAAAGGAAAGCCGTGAAAGAAGAGAACGATCAGGAGGAAAGCCTTGAAGAAGAAATTGAACTCAAGGTGGAAAAAGAAGAAATACTTCACTTAGAGAAGGTTTCTCAAAAGCCAAACAAAGATGAAGAGATCCTTGGAGAAAAACCTTCAAGCCTAGTTGACCTACCTCTTGTTTTTGGTGACTGTGGTGGTGAAGAGACCTTTGAACTTGAGGCCCAAAGATCCGAGTTGAAGCAAGAAGAGATTGTGCAAGAAATCGAGCAATCCTTCACCCAAGAAGGGTGCCAAGAAGATAATGATGTGAATTTGAGCATAACCCCAAGAATTGAAGAGCATGTAGTTAAAGACCTTGAAGTGATGAAGCCATGTAAGGTTGCTGAAGAGTTTGAACAACTCTTGATTCAAGAAGTACGCCCTACCGAACTCCAAGCATCCGAGTTGGAGGCATGTGGGGTTATTGAAGAAGTTGAGCAACTCTTAACCCAAGAAGAATTCACCTTAACCCCCATTCAACCTTCCCAACCCCTCAAACCACAAAAGGACCGACAAGCCTTAACCCTCATTCATCCTTCCCAACCCCTTGCCCCCAAAGAAGATTTCTCACTTCCGCCTCTTCTCCTCACCAGGTATGACCCTTTTTATCATCCTCCCCTCACCCTCTTCTATATCTCTCTAAAGGTGATGCCCTGTGACCTCCTTCCCCAAAAGCTCCCATATTGTGAGCGTGACCCCTTTCTTGAGAAGCTTGCTAACCCATTGAGTTTGAGGACAAACTCAAAACCACCCGGGGAGTATGATGCATATTCCCATATGCATCATTTTTATTTTTATTTTTATGTAAGGTCAACTTCCAAGAAGAAAAGTGTCAAACAAGAGCGTGCATGGGAACTCTCATATTTTCTCTTATTATGCGAGTTCAAGGCCTTTAGACACCATGAAGAAGTCAAAGAAGTTGCAAAACTTTGCCGGAAATTGGCGTTCATTCCCGAAGAGGTAGTTCCGCCTTCATCCAGAAATTTCCCGCTTTTTGTGTGCACTTTTGGCCTACCTAAAGTGGTCCCACAACTTGAGGCCCCACATGGTTTTGAATTTTAAGATTTCAGCTTTCAAATAAGCCCAAGTTTGTTTAATTTGGACATCATTTGATTGGGCAAATATCACTCAAAGATACGTTGTGCTGATCCAGTCCAGTCTGAGATAGGTGCATTGTTTGGGCCATAACTTTCAAACCCCTTATCCAAATTGAGCAAATGAGCCCATTCTGGAAAATAGACTTCCAGGGCTTTCTAACAAGCCCCAGAACGCGTGATTTGGCCGAGTATTCTGGAAGTTATGCTCTGTTGAAGTTGAGGTAGTTGCAAGGATTAATGCTGGGAATATGAAGAGTCTTCGGTTACATATACTTGTGTGGCTGGTATTGTGCACGTTTTAGATGCTTCTAGATTGATGTAATCAGCTGCAAAAATCCTAGAATATTCCTTGTAACCTCCCCCACCCCTTTTATGATGAGTCTTTTTCATTTTTCTTAGACTTTTCATTAGCTAGTTTTAATTGTTAGGAGTTATTTGAGTCCTTTGATTGTCTTTTGCTGAGTCTATAAAAAGTGGAGGGGCGTGTGAAGCTATTCATTCAGCATTGTAAGAAATTTCCAAAGCAATACAAGTACTTTGAGTGTGTTTCTCAAAAGTGCAACTAAATTCCTAGTTCTATATCTTGAATTGTGCCAAATTCAAGTGGTGTTCTAGGTTCTCTTCCTTTTCCAATTGGAGTGATTCCTTGGTAAGACAAGAGAATTAGCCCAAGATCAAGTCATTGAGTGGCTCCGTGAAGGATTATCTCAATTACAAGATCTTGTTCTATCCCTTTTTCTTGTGTAGTGAGGTTCTTCATCCATCTCATCCATCTTTCATTTCTCTTTCCAATTTGGCTTATTTTGAGTTGGAGTTTGATTTGGTTCACTTGCCACCCACATATACATCACTAAACCACCTTTATCCTGGGTGATTAGGGCCACCAAGTTGCAGCACTTGCTGACCAGAATTGTTGGGTAATGGCCTTGGTCTTCTATGAGTTTCCTTATGACTTAGGTGGCTTCTTGGACTTTCTTAGGGGGTGGATTGCCTTTGAACTTGCTCATTCTCATTGCCTCCCATGGGTGCGTCATCCTCCCCTTGCTGGAAAGAATTTGCCCTCAAATTCTCGAGCTCTTGTGGGTGAATTTTGTGGGACTTTTCATAGATGGGCTCTTGTAAGGAAGGAGATAAGCATTTCTCTCTCTTTTGGTTTGCATCGACTTTCTCAGCCATAGGAAAGGAACCATCAAACTTCTTAGGCCTCACTTTAGGATTTTGTGATGTAAAGTCATGGGTGAGCGCTTGGACAAAACACTTGTGGGTTTGTGGCTTATTGTTTTGTGGCCAATGATGAAAGGGTTGAAAGCGAAGGGACTCATGAGGGGAGACTAATAAAGATAAGGAATGGACGTCTCTTGTTACCTCTACTTTGTCTTCTTGATGAAAATATTTGGTGTTGTAAAGAGAGAGATGGTGTTCCTGTTTACAAGCTAGTTCTTCTTCCTCACAAAAAGATAAAGGAGCCGGGGTTGCTCCTAACTCTTTAAAGTCTAAGAGCTCTTCATCACCATAGTCTTCAAAGTCTAAGAGTTCTTCATCACCATAGTCATCAAAGATAGGAGGTAGATCAAACCGATTTGAATCTTCCTCCTCTTCGTTTACTTCTTCATCTTTGTAGAAGACGATCTCCTTCAAGGTGATGGAAATCCCTCCATCCCTTTTGTTAAAAAAGAATCAAATCAATTAGGTAATCTTATTATGCTGGTTTAAGGATGAATAAATCATCCAAGTTTTGGTTAAACATTGAAACTGCAGGGCAAGGGTTAAATCCAGCAGCTAACCCGTTTTTGTGTGCTTAATTTCTCAAACATACTAAGGGTTTACGTCTAATATTTTTTGATTGATTTGAAGATCAAGATGTTAGCTTTCCAACAAATCAAGTTTCATCCAATTTGGACTTCATTTGGTCGTTCAAATCAGCAATTAAACCCAAGGTGTCAAAACTGCCCAGCAGGGCCATGATGAACCCGGTTTTGTTCTTTTTATTTCTTATAATATAGTTTGGTTTAAGTCTTGAATTTTTACATATTTCGGGTCCCCAAGATCTTAGCTTTCATGTTCAATTGGAATTACCAGATTTGGAGTTCAATTGGTTAGTGAATTAAGCTAATTAGTAAACCTGTGCTGTTTTGGAGTCTAATCTGCACGGTTTGGGGAATCAGGCTCATTCAAGGGGTAAACGACGTCCAAATGCTATGATTCAAAAACGAGGGGAAACTAGACATCTTGAGGTTTCCTTCCATGTAAGGAAATCCAAGATTACTCAGCATTTGAGGTGTCAACCATGAAGCACAAGTCACGGCAGAAACGGGCACCTAGAAATCGGTTGCTTAGCAAGGTAGATTTCCCTCCTAGATGGGTTTGCTTAAGGTGGAAGACCGCCAACTAGGTCATTTTGAGCTGCTTGATGAAACACCACTCAGCTACTTGTGAGAGAGACACGTGGGACAAGTGAAACACCACCATCTTGCAAGCTTCCATTTGACCACTCAAGCATGACATGGCACACATGCATTTTTCAGTCCTTTTGAGGTGGCTAGCCGTGCACTCTTGCCTTCCTAGCTAGGAAATTGAGTCATTTACATTCCTCAGTACAAAGGAAAACGCTTAGGAAGATAAATTAAGTGCTTTGTAATATAAACATTCAGCTTATGTGTGTTTTAGCTTAAACCGTGTATTACTAAAGCATAGGATTAGTTTAATGACTTTCCTTGCCTAGAAGGAAAGCCCCTTTCATGTAATCACAAGGCTATATAAGTGCCTTGGCTGCTCTTTTGTAAAACAAGAAGCTTGAGTATTGAAATTAAGAAAAAACTTTGTGTCTTGTGTTCCTCTCAAACACTTAACTTGCTTATCCTTAATTAGGCCGATTAAGGTGGTGCCCAAGTGAGTCTTAATCATTGATTAGGTGGTGTATCTGTATCCTAATCAAAGTTTAAGGGCCCTAAGCTAAGTGATTAGTGGTGTATCTCATCTAATCACAAGGCTTAGAACTATCCAGATTCCATTGAATTCACTTAAAGTTCATGAAGTTAGCCTTGGGTTCCTTAAACCAAAGCTCTCCTTTTTCATGTTCTAATCAGTGAACTTCATTCCTCTCTTCTTTTTTTCTTTTCATATTCATTTCAAGCTTAATCAAGGCCAAGGATTCTTGCTTTGATTCAGTTTTGAGCCCAAACACAAAAGCCATCTCAAAACCGTGAAAATCACAAACTAGGCGTGCTTAGGCAGCAAGTTAGCACGGTCCCCCCGTGCCCTTGAGCACGACCGTGCCTCCCTTGGTTCGTCAGTTTTCCACTTGTTTTGGTTGTGTTCTTGTTGTAAGTTGGCTTGGGTTGTTCCTACCCTTGAGACTTACACCACAAGGGGAGCAAGGTAGGAAGGCTAGAAGTGTGATGACTCTTTGGAGTCCCCTTGTTGAAAAGGATTTCCACACAAGAGGGCCTTGAGCCATTCTTCTTAGGAAGTAGAGAAACATGTTTGAGCGTGTAAGTGGGTGGGCAAAAGGCACCCCATCAACTTATGCCTCAACTTCTTCCAAGTTCTCACCTTCTCTTTTCTTTTCTTCCTTCTCTTAAACTTGTAATTCTTCCACCATTGAAGTGCACAACCTCTCAATTTTGAAATAACCACCTTGAATTTCTCTTGGTCACTAAGGTTGCGACAATCAAAGGCTTGCTCTACCTTAGAAAACCAAATTGTAAACTCATCATTTTGGCCATAAAATCTTGGGATTTTTAGGCTAATCAACTTAATGTCAATCAAGGCTAGCTCTTTTCGGAAGTTCCTCAATGAAGGCATGGTGGATTAAATGCAAGGGTTCTTTGTGGGAGGAATTGTGTGTTTTAGCACGGTTAGGTAGGGCACGGCCGTGCTCAAGGGCACGGGCAGGCCATGCTGTTTTGCTGTGTTGAAATGGCGAGAATGGGCAGTGGCACGGTCATGCGCTTCAGCACGGTGTGGCCGTGCCGTTGTGCTGCCGAACGTAGGTGCAAACTACGAATGGTGAAGTTTTGGGCTGATTTTTGTGTTTGAGTTAATGGTATGTGTTTGGGGTTGGGAACTATGGCCTAGAAGAGTAGCCAATAGCTCTGATACCACTTGATGCACTTCTAAGACCTTGAAATGAAGATCAAAGAAGGGATCTTAAGTAGTGAGGTAGAAGAGAGAGAGAAGAAGAAAGGGGTTTGCAAGCAACAAAGAAACAAAAGATAAACTAAGCTCACTTGGATACAGATATCACCACCAAGTTCACTTAGAGCCCTCCTTAAGGATCAAAGAGATACAGATATCACCACTCAATTGATCTTCAAGGACTCTTGAATACCACACTAGGGAGCTAAGCTAGTGATAAGCAAGAGTAGAAGAGAAACAAGGGAGTTTAAACTCAACAAATACATTCATTCAAAGTTGCCTTACATGCTGAGGTTCTTCCCATATTTACAAGCCTTAATAATCAGCAAAAACCCATGAAAACCAAGGCCAAACAACCGGCCAAAAGGACAAGGGATAGGGGGGACCAAAAAGCAACAAGTACAAAAGCAAAAGTAAAAGCTGCCAGTGCCTTTCAGAACTGCAGCACCAACTTCAAATGAGCATAACTTCCAAAATACTTTTCCAAATGGGTTGATTCAAAAGCTGGGAGAAAGCTCTGGAAGTCTAGTTTCCAGAAAGGCCTCTTGCAGCTTTAAATACCCAGCCGTTTGAAAGTTACCCCCTGAAAAATGCAAGGATATATCTGCTGCCATCAGCCTGCACCTCTTGGGAACTTGCTTGCTTTTGAAACCCCAACCAAGGATTTGACTTCTAACTATTTTGCTGGCCTTTCAATACACTTCAAAAGGATTCCAAAAAGTGGATTTGATAGTCCCAAAGTTCATCTAATGATAGAGAAAATGGAGCATCAAAACCGGGCACTGAAATGGTTGTTCTGGGCAGATTGGATAGCTTGACTTCAAGGGCTGAGTTGGATGGGCCAATGAAGTCCAAATGACTTGGAATTTGCTTTATTGCAAAGCTAAATTCCTAAACGTAAAACCCAAGCCAACCAAACGGACCTAAACCACCTTTATCCTGGGTGATTAGGGCCACCAATTTGCAGCACTTGCTGACCAGAATTGTTGGGTAATGGCCTTGATCTTCTATGAGTTTCCTTATGACTTGGGTGGCTTCTTGGACTTTCTTGGGGGGTGGATTGCCTTTGAACTTGCTCATTCTCATTGCCTCCCATGGGTGCGTCATCCTCCCCTTGCTGGAAAGAATTTGGCCTCAAATTCTCGAGCTCTTGTGGGTGAATTTTGTGGGGCTTTTCATAGATGGGCTCTTGTAAGGAAGGAGATAAGCATTTCTCTCTCTTTTGGTTTGCATCGACTTTCTCAGCCATAGGAAAGGAACCATCAAACTTCTTAGGCCTCACTTTAGGATTTTGGGATGTAAAGTCATGGGTGTGGCCTTGGACAAAACACTTGTGGGTTTGTGGCTTATTATTTTGTGGCCAATGATGAAAGGGTTGAAAGCGAAGGGACTCATGAGGGGAGACTAATAAAGATAAGGAATGGACATCTCTTGTTACCTCTACTTTGTCTTCTTGATGAAAATATGTGGTGTTGTAAAGAGAGAGATGAAGTTCCTCTTTACAAGCTAGTTCTTCTTCCTCACAAAAAGATTTGCTCCTAACTCTTTAAAGTCTAAGAGCTCTTCATCACCATAGTCTTCAAAGTCTAAGAGTTCTTCATCACCATAGTCATCAAAGATAGGAGGTAGATCAAACCGATTTGAATCTTCCTCCCCTTCGTTCACTTCTTCATCTTCGTAGAAGACGATCTCCTTCAAGGGGAGCAAGGTAGGAGGGCTAGAAGTGTGATGACTCTTTGGACTCCCCTTGTTGAAAAGGATTTCCACACAAGAGGGCCTTGAGCCATTCTTCTCAGGAAGTAGAGAAACATGTTTGAGCGTGTAAGTGGGTGGGCAAAAGGAACCCATCAACTTACGCCACAACTTCTTCCAAGTTCTCACCTTCTCTTTTCCTTTCTTCCTTCTCTTAAACTTATAATTCTTCCACCATTGAAGTGCACAACCTCTCAATTTTGAAACAACCACCTTGAACTTCTCTTGGTCACTAAGGTTGCGACAATCAAAGGCTTGCTCTACCTTAGAAAACCAAATTGTAAACTCATCATTTTGGCCATAAAATTTTGGGATTTTTAGGCTAATCAACTCAATGTCAATCAAGGCTAGCTCTTTCCGGAAGTTCCTCAATGAAGGCATGGTGGATTAAATGCAAGGGTTCTTTGTCGGAGGAATTGTGTGTTTTAGTACGGTTAGGTAGGGCACGGTCGTGCTCAAGGGCACGGGCAGGCCGTGCTGTTTTGCTGTGTTGAAATGGCGAGAATGGGCAGTGGCACGGTCGTGCGCTTCAGCACGGTGTGGCCGTGCCGTTGTGCTGTCGAACGTAGGTGCAAACTACGGATGGTGAAGTTTTGGGCTGATTTTTGTGTTTGAGTTAATGGTATGTGTTTGGGATTGGGAACTATGGCCTAGGAGAGTAGCCAATAGCTCTGATACCACTTGATGCACTTCTAAGACCTTGAAGTGAAGATCAAAGAAGGGATCTTAAGTAGTGAGGTAAAAGAGAGAGAGAAGAAGAAAGGGGTTTGCAAGCAACAAAGAAACAAAAGATAAACTAAGCTCACTTGAATACAGATATCACCACCAAGTTCACTTAGAGCCCTCCTTAAGGATCAAAGAGTTACAGATATCACCACTCAATTGATCTTCAAGGACTCTTGAACACCACACTAGGGAGCTAAGCTAGTGATAAGCAAGAGTAGAAGAGAAACAAGGGAGTTTAAACTCAACCAAATACATTCATTCAAAGTTGCCTTACATGCTGAGGTTCTTCCCACATTTATATGCCTCAACAATCAGCAAAAAACCCATGAAAACCAAGGCCAAACAACCGGCCAAAAGGACAAGGGGAAGGGGGGACCAAAAAGCAACAAGTACAAAAGCAAAAGTAAAAGCTGCCAGTGCTTTTCAGAACTGCAGCACCAACTTCAAATGAGCATAACTTCCAAAATACTTTCCAAATGGGTTGATTCAAAAGCTGGGAGAAAGCTCTGGAAGTCTAGTTTCCAGAAAGGCCTCTTTCAGCTTTAAACTCTCAGCTGTTTGAAAGTTAACCCCTGAAAAAGGCAAGGATATATCTGCTGCCATCAGCCTGCACCTCTTGGGAACTTGCTTGCTTTTAAAACCCCAACCAAGGATTTGACTTCCAACTCTTTTGCTGGCCTTTCAGTACACTTCAAAAGGATTTCAAAAAGTGGATTTGATAGTCCCAAAGTTCATCTAATGATAGAGAAAATGGAGCATCAAAACCGGGCACTGAAATGGTTGTTCTGGGCAGATTGGATAGCTTGACTTCAAGGGCTGAGTTGGATAAGCAAATGAAGTCCAAATGACTTGAAATTTGCTTTATTGTAAAGCTAGCTTCCTAAACTTAAAACCCAAGCCAACAAAACGGACCTAAACCACCTTTATCCTGGGTGATTAGGGCCACCAAGTTGCAGCACTTGCTGACCAGAATTGTTGGGTAATGGCCTTGATCTTCTATGAGTTTCCTTATGACTTGGGTGGCTTCTTGGACTTTCTAGGGGGGTGGATTGCCTTTGAACTTGCTCATTCTCATTGCCTCCCATGGGTACGTCATCCTCCCCTTGTTGGAAAGAATTTGCCCTCAAATTCTCGAGCTCTTGTGGTTGAATTTTGTGGGGCTTTTCATAGATGGGCTCTTGTAAGGAAGGAGATAAGCATTTCTCTCTCTTTTGGTTTGCATCGACTTTCTCAGCCATAGGAAAGGAACCATCAAACTTCTTAGGCCTCACTTTAGGATTTTGTGATGTAAAGTCATGGGTGAGGGCTTGGACAAAACACTTGTGGGTTTGTGGCTTATTATTTTGAGGCCAATGCTGAAAGGGTTGGAAGCGAAGGGACTCATGAGGGGAGACTAATAAAGATAAGGAATGGACGTCTCTTGTTACCTCTACTTTGTCTTCTTGATGAAAATATTTGGTGTTGTAAAAAGAGAGATGGAGTTCCTGTTTACAAGCTAGTTCTTCTTCCTCACAAAAAGATGAAGGAGCTGGGGTTGCTCCTAACTCTTTAAAGTCTAAGAGCTCTTCATCACCATAGTCTTCAAAGTCTAAGAGTTCTTCATCACCATAGTCATCAAAGATAGGAGGCAGATCAAACCGATTTGAATCTTCCTCCTCTTCGTTTACTTCTTCATCTACGTAGAAGACAATTTCCTTCAAGGGGAGCAAGGTAGGAAGGCTAGAAGTGTGATGACTCTTTGGACTCCCTTTGTTGAAAAGGATTTCCACACATGAGGGCCTTGAGCCATTCTTCTTAGGAAGTAGAGAAACATGTTTGAGCGTGTAAGTGGGTGGGCAAAAGGCACCCATCAACTTACGCCTCAACTTCTTCCAAGTTCTCAGCTTCTCTTTTCCTTTCTTCCTTCTCTTAAACTTGTAATTCTTCCACCATTGAAGTGCTCAACCTCTCAATTTTGAAATAACCACCTTGAACTTCTCTTGGTCGCTAAGGTTGCGACAATCAAAGGCGTGCTCTACCTTAGAAAACCAAATTGTAAACTCATCATTTTGGCCATAAAATCTTGGGATTTTTAGGCTAATCGAATCAATGTCAATCAAGGCTAGCTCTTTCCGGAAGTTCCTCAATGAAGGCATGGTGGATTAAATGCAAGGGTTCTTTGTGGGAGGAATTGTGTGTTTTAGCACAGTTAGGTAGGGCACGGTCGTGCTCAAGGGCACGGGCAGGCCGTGCTGTTTTGTTGTGTTGAAATGGCGAGAATGGGTAGTGGCACGGTCGTGTGGCCGTGCCATTGTGCTGCCGAACGTAGGTGCAAACTACGGATGGTGAAGTTTTGGGGTGATTTTTGTGTTTGAGTTAATGGTATGTGTTTGGGGTTGGGAACTATGGCCTAGGAGAGTAGCCAATAGCTCTGATACCACTTGATGCACTTCTAAGACCTTGAAATGAAGATCAAAGAAGGGATCTTAAGTAGTGAGGTAGAAGAGAGAGAGAAGAAGAAAGGGGTTTGCAAGCAACAAAGAAACAAAAGATAAACTAAGCTCACTTTAATATAGATATCACCACCAAGTTCACTTAGAGCCCTCCTTAAGGATCAAAGAGATACAGATATCACCACTCAATTGATCTTCAAGGACTCTTGAACACCACACTAGGGAGCTAAGCTAGTGATAAGCAAAAGTATAAGAGAAACAAGGGAGTTTAAACTCAACCAAATACGTTCATTCAAAGTTGCCTTACATGCTGAGGTTCTTCCCCTACTTATAGGCCTTACAATCAGCAAAAATCCCATGAAAACCAAGGCCAAACAACCGGCCAAAAGGACAAGGGGAAGGGGGGACCAAAAAGTAACAAGTACAAAAGCAAGAGTAAAAGCTGCCAGTGCTTTTCAGAACTGCAGCACCAACTTCAAATGAGCATAACTTCCAAAATACTTTTCCAAATGGGTTGATTCAAAATCTGAGAGAAAGCTCTGGAAGTCTCGTTTCCAGAAAGGCCTCTTGCAGCTTTAAACTCCCAGCCGTTTGAAAGTTACCCCCTAAAAAAGGCAAGGATATATCTGCTGCCATCAGCCTGCACCTCTTGGGAACTTGCTTGCTTTTGAAACCCCAACCAAGGATTTGACTTCCAACGCCTTTACTGGCCTTTCAGTACACTTCAAAAGGATTTCAAAAAGTGGATTTGACAGTCCAAAGTTCATCTAAGGATAGAGAAAATGGAGCATCAAAACCGGGTACTGAAATGGTTGTTCTGGGCAGATTGGATAGCTTGACTTCAAGGGCTGAGTTGGATAGGCAAATGAAGTCCAAATGACTTGAAATTTGCTTTATTGGAAAGCTAACTTTGTAAACGTAAAACCCAAGCAAAAAAAAAGGGACCTAAACTGATGGGATCAGCCCCAAGGGGTCTTATAGCTCAAGAGGTCAACAAAGGCTTTCCAAGGATTAGAAAATCACTCAAGAACACGATTCACTTGAATTCTGCCGGCTCATCCCGCACAATGCGGCCGACTTTCTTGACCTTGCGTGGACCTGATGACCGAGCTTTTAAAAGCCAACTTTTGGTATGTCTGGAAAGATTGGAGAGTTGTGCCAATAAATCAATTTTCAGCCCATTTGGATGTCATTTAGCCCATCCAAACCCTTGTTCAAAGCCAAAACTGTCCAAAAACTGTTTCCAGGTCAGATTTTGATCCGGTTTTGGAAGCCCATTTTCCCCAACCTAAAGTACCCCTAACAACCTGGAATTTTGAAACCTAGATCCCTTTTTGAGTTGGCTAAAAGGGTGGGAAAAGAAACCAGAGTCCAACGTGCCCCAAGGAGGCTAAAAGAGAGGAAACTTCTAAAGGTGCTTTTCGGAAGTCAGACTGCACCATCTCACTTGTTCTGCTCATAACTCTTGAACGGCTGCACCAACTGAGCTTCAAAAGTAGTCATATGAAAGAACACTTTCTAAGCTTTCTATTCAGGTATGTTGGAGCCAATTGATGTAGATGTGGGTGGTAAGTGAACCAAATCAACTCAAACTCAAACTAAACAAGAATCAACCAAAGAAAAGTGAATTTGGTGGAAGATAGTTTGAGATTGTTTGAAGAATAATAACAAAAAGAACAAGGATAAACAAGACCTTGTAATTAAGATAATCCTTCACGGAGCCACTCAATGACTTGATCTTGGGCTAATTCTCTTGTCTTAACAAGGAATCACTCCAATTGGAAAAGGAAGAGAACCTAGAACACCACTTGAATGAGCCAAATTCAAGATATAGAACTAGGAATTTTGAGACACAAATGAGAATCACTCTCAAAGGTGCTTGGATTACTTGGAAATCTCTTACAATGCTCAATGATTAGCTTCACATGCCCCTCCCCTTTTATAGACTCAGCAAAAGACAATAAAAAGACTCAAATAACTCCTAACAATTAAAACTAGCTAATGAAAAGTCTAAGAAAAATGAAAAGACACATCATAAAAGGGGGTGGGGGAGGTTACAAGGAATATTTCTAGGATTTTTGCAGCTGATTACATCAATCTAGAAGCATCTAAAACGTGCACAATATCAGCCACACAAATATATGTTACCTAAGACTCTTC
This sequence comes from Carnegiea gigantea, assembly GCA_029747015.1. NCBI lineage: Eukaryota > Viridiplantae > Streptophyta > Magnoliopsida > Caryophyllales > Cactaceae > Carnegiea > Carnegiea gigantea. Next base: position 4,933 of record JAKOGI010004749.1, on the reverse strand, counting down.
ATATTCCCAGCATTAATCCTTGCAACTGCCTCAACTTCAACAGAGCATAACTTCCAGAATACTCGGCCAAATCACGCGTTCTTAGGCTTGTTAGAAAGCCCTGGAAGTCTATTTTCCAGAATGGGCTCATGTGCTCAATTTGGATAAGCGGTTTAAAAGTTATGGCCCAAACAATGCACCTATCTCAGACTGGACTGGATCAGCACAACGTATCTTTGAGTGATATCTTGCCCAATCAAATGATGTCCAAATTAAATAAAATTGGGCTTATTTTAAAGCTGACATCTTACGCTTCAAAACCATGTGGAGCCTCAAGTTGTGGGTCCACGTTAGGTAGGCCAAAAGTGCACACAAAAATCGGGAAATTTCTGGATGAAGGCGGCACTACCTCTTCGGGCATGAACGCCAATTTCCGGCAAAGTTTGGCAACTTCCTTGACCACTTGAAGCTTGAGTGAATCCTCCTTGGGCTGAGCTTGATGGTCCTTGGGCTTCTCACGATGGTCTCCATCAGTCCCCCCGGGTAAGTGAAAGTTTGCCCTCAAACTAGGAAGGGGCTCATCATCGAAATAGGGGCTAAGATCGGAGACATTGAAGGTAGCCGAAACTCCATAATCTCCAGGTAGATCAACCTTGTATGCATTGGGCCCAACCTTCTCAAGGATTTCAAATGGACCATCGGAACGCGGCATCAACTTAGATTTTCTCTCTGAAGGGAAACGCTCCTTCCTCATGTGAATCCATACCAAATCTCCTGGTTGAAAATGTACCTCCTTGCGATGCTTGTTGGCGCTTTGCATAGCTCTTTCATTAGCCTTGGCAATGTTATCTCTAACTCTTGCATGAAGATCTTGGATCTCCTTGGCTCTTTTTTCAGCTTCCCAACTAAATTTTGGGGGAGTTGGAATGGGAACAAGATCCAAGGGACTCTTGGGATTGTAGCCATACACAACTTGAAATGGAGAGGGTTGGGTCGACTTACTAGGCACTCGATTGAATGCAAACTCGGCATGTGGTAGCAACTCATCCCAATTCTTCAAATGCTTCTTCACTAGGACTCGAAGTAAGGGACCCAAAGTCCTATTAGTGACTTCAGTTTGGCCATCAGTTTGGGGATGACAAGTAGTGCTAAACTTGAGTTGAGTACCCAATTTGCGCCATAGAGTTAGCCAAAAATGACTAAGAAACTTGGAGTCCTGATCAGATACCATACTCTTTGGAATGCCATGTAGTCTCACAATCTCCTTGAAGTAAAGATTAGCTACTTGAGTAGCATCATTAGTGGTGTGGCAAGGGATGAAATGCGCCATCTTGGAGAATCGATCCACAACCACCATAATGGAGTCTTTGTTCCTTTGGGTTCTAGGCAAACCCGTGATAAAAATCCAGGCTAATATCTTCCCAAGGGGCTTGAGGAATGGGGAGTGGAGAATACAATCCTTGGGGCAAAGAATGGCTCTTAGCCATTTGACAAGTAGAACATCTTTTGATGAACTGCTCTACATCTCTTGACATCTTAGGCCAATAGTAGTGTTCCTTCAACATTGATCTAGTCTTCTCAACCCCAAAATGGCCAGCTAGGGCTCCTCCATGCAGCTCTTGGATAAGCAGTTCACGAAATCCACATTGAGGTATACAAAGGCGTGAACCTTTGAATAGGAACCCATCTTCTAAGTGGACCAACCCATGGGGGTGTTTAAGACACTTCTCAAAAATGTCCTTGAAATCATCATCTTTTGGGTACAAATCTTTAACAACTTCAAACCCAAGTACTTTAGTACTCAAAGTGGAGAGAAATAAGTACCTTCTTGACAATGCATCAGCTCCTTTGTTGAGAGTACCCGCCTTATGTTGGATAGTGAAGTGGAAGGACTGAAGATACTCTCCCCATTTAGCATGTCTAGGGTTGAGCTTGTGTTGTCCTTGAATGTATTTGAGAGCTTCATGGTCGGAATGAAGGATGAACTCACCTCCAACTAAGTAATGACGCCAATGCTCCAATGCTTTAATGATTGCATAAAACTCCTTGTCATAGGTGGAGTACTTCTTCTTGGCATCGTTGAGCTTCTCACTAAAAAAGGCAATGGGTCTCCTCTCTTGAGATAGGACAGCTACAATTCCTACCCCGGATGCATCACATTCTACTTCAAAGACTTTGGTAAAGTCAGGCAAGGCTAGAACGGGGGAACTAGTGAGCTTCTTCTTGATCTCTTCAAAGGCTTGTTGTGCCTGCTCATTCCATGAAAACTCTTTGCCTTTAATTACCTCGGTCATAGGAGCCACGATAGTGCTGAAATTTCTAATGAACCTCCGGTAAAATGAGGCTAGGCCATGAAAACTCCTTACTTGAGAGACGGATGTAGGAGTTGGCCACTCTTGAATAGCCTTGATCTTGCTTTCATCAACTTGGAGGCCTTGGGCGGGAACAATGAAACCCAAGAATACCACTTGAGGAGTGAAGAAAAAGCATTTCTCCATATTGCCATAAAGTTGTTATTGTGAAAGAATCTCCAAAACTTGTTGCAAATGCTTGGCATGCTCCTCCTCGGTCTTGCTATAGACCAAGATATCATCAAAGTAAACGACAACACAAGTTCCAATGAGGGGCTTGAGAACTTGGGTCATGAGTCTCATAAAAGTGCTCGGGGCATTAGTAAGCCCGAATGGCATTACAAGCCACTCATATAAACCTCCTTTAGTCTTAAAGGCGGTTTTTCATTCATCACCTTCAAAAATACGAATCTGATAATAGCCACTTCTAAGATCAATCTTAGAAAAGATAGCGGCTCCATGTAATTCATCCAATAGATCTTCTAATCGGGGAATAGGAAACCGGTACTTGATAGTGATCTTGTTTATTGCCCGGCTATCAACACACATATGCATGCTACCATCCTTCTTAGGAACAAGGAGGGCGGGCACGGCACATGGGCTTAGGCTTTCCCGAATTAAACCCTTGGACAAGAGATCATCCACTTGTCTTTGGACTTCTTGAGTTTCGCTTGGAGACATCCGGTATGCCGGCTTGTTTGGAAGTACGGATCCGGGAACGAGGTCTATCTTGTGTTGGATAGATCTTGGAGGGGGAAGGCCATGTGGAATTTCTTGTGGGAAAAACATGGTGATAGGCTTGTAGAAGAGGGGTGAGTAGTGGATGTGAGGGAGATGATGGCTTAGACTCTTCTTGTAAAAGTATCAAGTCTTTAAAAGACTCATACTCATGGTGCTCAGATTTGAGAAGAGTAGTAAAGAAGACTTCCAAATGAGGATTGTCTTTTGGTTGAGAGGGGAAGGACTTTTGAGAGGGGTAAGAGTGATTTTCTTACGGTCCTTGAGAAAAGAGTAAGTGTTCATCCGGCCATCATGGATGACACTTCTATCAAAAAGCCATGGTCTACCCAATAATATATGGCAAGCATCCGTGGGGACTATATCACACCAAATCTCATCTTTATAGTTTTTCCCAATTGAAAAAGAAACAAGACAACGGTGAGTAATTTGCAAACCTTTGCCTTGATTCACCCATTGTATGGTGTAGGGATTTGGACGAGGAGAGACTTGCAGCTTGAGTTTGTCCACCATAGTCTTTGAGGCAACGTTAGCACAACTACCTCCATCAATGATAAGGGAACAAACCTTGTCTCCTACGGTACACCTGGTGTGAAAAAATGGCTTCTCTTTGCTCCATGTCCTTTTGAGTGGCAATTCCACTCAAGGCCCGGCGGATAACAAGCAACTCTCCTTCATCGGGGCCTTCCTCAACTTCTTCCAAACTTCATTCTTCAAAGTGCTCTCCTTCTTCTTCATCATAGGCATGTTCATCACATGCTTCTTGGTACTCCGCTAGGGAAACAATCCTCCTGTTTGGACACTCAGATGCATAGTGTCCCATACCTTGGCACCGAAAGCAACGAACCTTGTCTTTAGATTTGGGCTCTTGTGTGGGGGGTTTTGGAGGGGGTGGAGTGGTGTTTTTGGTTTGTGGTGGTGGGGGATTTTGTGGACGAGGAGGGTAGTACGGAAGCCTTTGTGTGGGGTAAGGACGAGAGAGAGGCTTGGAAAGGATACTCTTTCCCTTTGATTTCTTTTGTTGTTCTACCTTGTAGGCTAGAGAACTCAAGTCATCTAGGGATGAATAGGGTTGCAACTCAATTACATGAGCAATGGACTCATCAAGACTGGTCAAGTATCTTACCAAGGTTTGTGAGTCGTCTTCTCTCAAATCGCATTTGAGTAGGAGTTGTTCAAACTCCCGAGTGTATTCTTCCACACTCTTGGATCCCTGCTTGAGTCGATGGAGCTTGAGATAATTGTCTTGCACATAGTGAGAGGGAAGAAACTTGGCCTTGAGTTTTTTTTTCATTTTGGCCCAAGTTCTGATTTTCCCTTTCCCGTTTCTTGCTCTTTTCGCTCCAAGGTTAGCCCACCAGATTGAAGCATATTTTCTGAGTTTAAGGGCTACAAGCTTTACCTTCTTATCTTCCGGGATGTCCTCATATTCAAAGATCCTCTCAATGGTGTGCACCCAATCGAGAAATAAGTCCGGATCAAGTTGGCCTTCAAATTCGGGGATGTCAATTCGGACACCACCAATATTTCCTCCTTGCCTTCGTCTCCTTGGGGGTTCCTCATCACTTGAATTGGCATGGGAGTGATGGACTTCCTCTTTAGATTCAACCACCGATTCATGAGGGTGAGAGGGTGTGGGGCTATGAACCCACCTTCTTTTCTCTTCTAAGAGTTGGCCCAGTTGAGTCCGGAGATATGTAACTTGGGCTTCCAACTCCTCTACTCTTGCTTGATCACTTTTTGTGGACTTAGTAGACATGTTGGAGATGCGTTGAAGGAAGAATATGCAGCAGGGAAAGTGGCACGGTCGTGCAAGGGGGCACGGTCAGGCCGTGCTATGCTTCGGCTGAAGAAACTGCAGAAAA
>JAKOGI010004748.1:0-21166 GCA_029747015.1 Carnegiea gigantea | reverse complement strand
TTTTAATGCAACACACGGACGAAACCCCATGCATGCACGGGGCGATGAGGGTGGTCGAGCTACCGTCCGAAACGCACTCTTAGCTCGCCGCTTCCGAGCTGCCAGTTACGAACTTGCGAACTCTTTAGATTTGGCGCGATCTATGAGCGACTCGGCAGCCGCATACACTCTGTAAAAGACTTGTTCCGCCGGATTCCAATGGGTGCGATCATACCAGCACTGATGCACCGGATCCCGTCAGAACTCCGCAGTTAAGCGTGCTTGGGCGAGAGTAGTGCTAGGATGGGTGACCTCCTGGGAAGTCCTCGTGTTGCACCCCCTTTTCGTTGTTTTTTTCTTCCTTAAAAGCGCCGATCTTTCTCGTTGCATCTGCTGCGGCCGTCGGATGAGAACTGACCAGGACGAGGGAAAAGCATCGAAGACAGGCCTTCCGCCCATGTTCACTTGAAATTACCCAAATTCCCCTACGGACGCGTCCAGGCCCTGAAAACCACATCAGAGGTCGTTTTTAATACAACACACGGACGAAACCCCATGCATGCACGGGGCGATGAGGGTGGTCGAGCTACCATCCGTAACGCACTCTTAGCTCGCCGATTCGGAGCTGCCAGTTACGAACTTGCGATCTCTTTGGAGCTGGCGTGCTGTATGCACAACTCAACGGACGCTCACCCTCAATGAAACATTTGTTCCGCAAGAATCCAATGGGTGCGATCATCCCAGCACTAATGCACCGGATCCCATCAGAAATGCGCAATTAAGCGTGCTTGGGCTAGAGTAGTACTAGGATGGGTGACCCCCTGGGAAGTCCTCGTGTTGCACCCCTTTTTCGTTATTTTTTTCTTTCTTAAAAGCACCGGTCTTTCTCGTTTCATTTGCGGCGGCCGTCGGATGGGAACTGACCGGGGCGAGGAAAAAGCTTTCAAGTCAGGCATTCCGCCCTCGTTCACTCGAAATTACCGAAATTCCTCCACGGACGCCTCCTGGCACTGAAAACCACATTAGAGGCCCCTTTTTACTGCAAAACACGGACGAAACCCAATGCTCGCACGGGGCGATGAAGGCGGTCGAGCTACCGTCCGTAACGCACTCTTAGCTCGCCGCTTCCGAGCTGTCAGTAACGAACTTGCGAACTCTTTAGATTTAGCGCGATCTATGAGCGACTCGGCAGCCGCGTACACTCTATAAAAGACTTGTTCCCCAGGATTCCGATGGGTGCGATCATACCAGCACTGATGCACCGGATCCCATCAGAACTCCGCAGTTAAGCGTGCTTGGGCGGGAGTAGTGCTAGGATGGGTGGCCTCCTGGGAAGTCCTCGTGTTGCACCCCTTTTTCGTTGTTTTTTTCTTTCTTAGAAGCGCCGATCTTTCTCGTTTCATTTGCTGTGGACAGCGGATAAGAACGGACCAGGACGTGGAAAAAGCATCCAAATCAGGCCATCCGCCTATGTTCAGTCGAAATTAACGAAATTCCCCTACGGACTCCTCGTGGCCCTGAAAAACACATCAGAGGCCCCTTTTTACTACAACGCACGGACGAAACCCCATGCATGCACGGGGCGATGAAGGTGGTCGAGCTACCGTCCGTAACGCACGCTTAGCTCGCCTCTTCCGAGTTGTCAATTACGAACTTGCGACCTCTTTGGAGCCGGCGTGCTTTATGCGCAACTCAGCTGCCGCGTACCCTCAATGAAACATTTGTTTCGCAAGAATTCGATGGGTGCGATGATACCAGCACTAATGCACCGGATCCCATCAGAACTCCGCAGTTAAGCGTGCTTGGCCGAGAGTAGTACTCGGATGGGTGACCTCCTGGGAAGTCCTCGTGTTGCACCTCTTTTTCGTTGTTTTTTCTTTCTCAAAACCACCGATCTTTCTCGTTTCATTTGCTGCGGCCGCCGGATGAGGACTGAACAGGACGAGGAAAAAGCTTCCAAATCAGGCCTTCCGTCCTTGTTCAATCGAAATTACCGAAATTCCTTTACGGACGCCGCCTGGCACTGAAAACCACATTAGAGGCCCCTTTTTACTGCAACACCCGGACGAAACCCCGTGCTCGCACGGGGCGATGAAGGCGGTCGAGCTACCGTCCGTAACGAACTCTTAGCTCGCCGCTTCCGAGCTGTCAGTTACGAACTTGCGAACTCTTTAGATTTGGCTCGATGTATGAGCGACTCGGCAGCCGCGTGCACTCTATAAAAGATTTGTTCCGCCAGATTCTAATGGGTGCGATCACCCCAGCATTAATGCACCGGATCCCATCAGAACTGCGCAGTTAAGCGTGCTTGGGCGAGAGTAGTACTAGAATGGGTGGCCTCCTGGGAAGTCCTCGTGTTGCACCCCCTTTTCGTTGTTTTTTTCTTCCTTAAAAGCGCCGATCTTTCTCGTTTCATCTGCTGCGGCCGGCGGATGAGAACTGACCAGGACGAGGAAAAAGCATCCAAGTCAGGCCTTCCGCCCATGCTCACTTGAAATTACCGAAATTCCCCTACGGACGCGTCCAGGCCCTGAAAACCACATCAGAGGTCGTTTTTTATTACAACACACGGACGAAACCCCATGCATGCACGGGGCGATGAGGGTGGTCGAGCTACCGTCCGTAATGCACTCTTAGCTCGCTGCTTCCGAGCTGCCAGTTACGAACTCGCGATCTCTTTGGAGCTGGCGTGCTGTATGCACAACTCAACGGCCGCTCACCCTCAATGAAACATTTGTTCCGCAAGAATCCAATGGGTGCGATCATGCCAGCACTAATGCACCGGATCCCATCAGAACTCCGCAGTTAAGCGTGCTTGGGCGAGAGTAGTACTAGGATGGGTGACCTCCGGGGAAGTCCTCGTGTTGCACCCCTTTTTCGTCATTTTTTCTTTCTAAAAAGCACCGATCTTTCTCGTTTCATTTGCTGCAGGACTGGGGGGCGCGGCACCCGGGGGACCGCTGTTCGGATGGGAACTGACCGGGCGAAGGAAAAAGCTTCAAATTAGGCCTTCCGCCCTTGTTCACTCGAAATTACCGAAATTCCTTTACGGACGCCGCCTGGCACTGAAAACCACATTAGAGGCCCCTTTCTACTGCAACACACGGACGAAACCCAATGCTCGCACGGGGCGATGAAGGCGGTCGAGCTACTGTCCGTAACGCACTCTTAGCTCGCCGCTTCCAAGCTGTCAGTTAAGAACTTGCGAACTCCTTAGATTTGGCGCGATCTATGAGCGACTCGGCAGCCGCGTACACTCCATAAAAGACTTGTTCCGCCAGATTCGATGGGGCGATTCATTAACAGCACTGATGCACCGGATCCCATCAGAACTGCGCAGTTAAGCGTGCTTGGGCGAGAGTAGTACTAGGATGGGTGACCTACTGGGAAGTCCTCGTGTCGCACGCCTTTTTTGTTTTTTTTTCTTAAAAGCACCGGTCTTTCTCGTTTCATTGGCTGCGGCCGTCGGATGGGAACTGACCGGGGCGAGGAAAAAGCTTTCAAATCAGGCCTTCCGCCCTTGTTCACTCGAAATTACCGAAATCCCTCCACGGACGCCTCCTGGCACTGAAAACCACATTAGAGGCCCCTTTTTACTGCAGCACACGGACGAACCCCAATGCTCGCACGGGGCGATGAAGGCGGTCGAGCTACCGTCCGTAACGCACTCTTAGCTAGCCGCTTCCGAGCCGTCAGTTACGGACGTGCGAGCTCCTTTGGGAGCGGGCGTGCTTTATGCGCCAACTCAGCGGCCGCGTACCCTCAATGAAAAATTTGTGCCGCAAGAATCCAATGGGTGCGATCATCCTAGCATTAATGCACCGGATCCCATCAGAACTGCGTAGTTAAGCGTGCTTGGGCGAGAGTAGTACTAGGATAGGTGGCCTCCCGGAAAGTCCTCGTGTTGCACCCCTTTTTCGTTGTTTTTTCTTTCTCAAAACCACTGATCTTTCTCGTTTCATTTGCTGCGGCCGCCGGATGAGGACTGACCAGGACGAGGAAAAAGCTTCCAAATGAGGCCTTCCGTCCTTGTTCAATCGAAATTACCGAAATTCCTTTACGGACGCCGTCTGGCACTGAAAACCACATTAGGGGCCCCTTTTTACTGCAACACACGGACGAAACCCAATGCTCGCACGGGGCGATGAAGGCGGTCGAGCTACCGTCCGTAACGAAATCTTAGCTCGCCGCTTCCGAGCTGTCAGTTACGAACTTGCGAACTCTTTAGATTTGGCGCGATGTATGAGCGACTCGGCAGCCGCGTGCACTCTATAAAAGATTTGTTCCGCCGGAATCTAATGGGTGCGATCATCCCAGCATTAAAGCGCCGGATCCCATCAGAACTGCGAAGTTAAGCGTGCTTGGGCGAGAGTAGTACTAGGATGGGTGACCTCCTGGGAAGTCCTCGTGTTGCACCCCCTTTTCGTTGTTTTTTTCTTTCTTAAAAGCGCCGATCTTTCTCGTTTCATCTGCCGCAGTCGTCGGATGAGAACTTACCAAGACGAGGAAAAAGCATCCAAGTCAGGCCTTCCGCCCATGTTCACTTGAAAGTACCGAAATTCCCCTACGGACGCGTCCAGGCCCTGAAAACCATATCAGAGGTCGTTTTTTAATACAACACACGGACGAAACCCCATGCATGCACGGGGAGATGAGGGTGGTCGAGCTACCGTCCGTAACGCACTCTTAGCTCGCCGCTTCCGAGCTGCCAGTTACGAACTTGCGATCTCTTTGGAGCTGGCGTGCTGCATACACAACTCAACGACCGCTCACCCTCAATGAAACAGTTGTTCAGCAAGAATCCAATGGGTGCGATCATCCCAGTACTAATGCACCGCATCCCATCAGAAATGCGCAATTAAGCGTGCTTGGGCGAGAGTAGTACTAGGATGGGTGACCCCCTGGGAAGTCCTCGTGTTGCACCCCTTTTTCGTTATTTTTTTCGTTCTTAAAAGCACCGGTCTTTCTCGTTTCATTTGCTGCGGCCGTCGGATGGGAACTGACCGGGACGAGGAAAAAGCTTTCAAATCAGGCCTTCCGCCCTTGTTCACTCGAAATTACCGAAATTCTTCCACGGACGCCTCCTGGCACTGAAAACCACATTAGAGGCCCCTTTTTACTGCAACACACGGACGAAACCCAATGCTCCCACGGGGCGATGAAGGCGGTCGAGCTACCGTCCATAACGCACTCTTAGCTCGCCGCTTCTGAGCTGTCATTTACGAACTTGCGAACTCTTTAGATTTGGCGCGATCTATGAACGACTCGGCGGCCGCGTACACTCTATACAAGACTTGTTCCCCCAGATTCTAATGGGTGCGATCATACCAGCACTGATGCACCGGATCCCATCAGAACTCCGCAGTTAAGCGTGCTTGGGCGAGAGTAGCGCTAGGATGGGTGACCTCCTGGGAAGTCCTCATGTTGCACCCCTTTTTCGTTGTTTTTTTCTTTCTTAGAAGCGCCGATCTTTCTCGTTTCATTTGCTGTGGCCAGCGGATAAGAAATGACCAGGACGTGGAAAAAGCATCCAAATCGGGCCATCCGCCTATGTTCAGTCGAAATTACCGAAATTCCCCTACGGACGCCTCGTGGCCCTGAAAAACACATCAGAGGCCCCTTTTTACTGCAACGCATGGACGAAACCCCCTGCATGCACGGGGCGATGAAGGTGGTCGAGCTACCGTCCGTAACGCACGCTTAGCTCGCCTCTCCCGAGTTGTCAGTTACGAACTTGCGACCTCTTTGGAGCCGGCGTGCTTTATGCGCAACTCAGCGGCCGCGTACCCTCCATGAAACATTTGTTCCGCAAGAATTTGATGGGTGCGATCATACCAGCACTAATGCACCGGATCCCATCAGAACTCCGCAGTTAAGCGTGCTTGGGCGAGAGTAGTACTGGGATGGGTGACCTCCTGGGAAGTCCTCGTGTTGCCCCCCTTTTTCGTTGTTTTTTCTTTCTCAAAACCGCCGATCTTTCGCGTTTCATTTGCTGCGGCCGCCGGATGAGGACTGACCAGGACGAGGAAAAAGCTTCCAAATCAGGCCTTCCGTCCTTGTTCAATCGAAATTACCGAAATTCCTTTACGGACTGCGCCTGGCACTGAAAACCACATTAGGGGCCCCCTTTTACTGCAACACACGGACGAAACCCAATGCTCGCACGGGGCGATGAAGGCGGTCGGGCTGCCGTCCGTAACGAACTCTTACCTCGCTGCTTCCGAGCTGTCAGTTACGAACTTGCTAACTCTTTAGATTTGGCGCGATGTATGCGCGACTCAGCAGCCGCGTGCACTCTATAAAAGATTTGTTCCGCCAGATTCTAATGGGTGCGATCATCCTAGCATTAATGCACCGGATCCCATCAGAACTGCGCAGTTAAGCGTGCTTGAGCGAGAGTAGTACTAGCATGGGTGACCTCCTGGGAAGTCCTCGTGTTGCGCCCCCTTTTCGTTGTTTTTTCTTCCTTAAAAGCGCCGATCTTTCTCGTTTCATCTGCTGCAGCCGTCGGATGAGAACTGACCAGGACGAGGAAAAAGCATCCAAGTCAGGCCTTCCGCCCATGTTCACTTGAAATTAACGAAATTCTACTACGGACGCGTCCAGGCCCTGAAAACCACATCAGAGGTCGTTTTTTAATAAAACACACGGAAGAAACCCCATGCATGCACGGGGCGATGAGGGTGGTCGAGCTACCGTCCGTAACGCACTCTTAGCTCGCCGCTTCCGAGCTGCCAGTTACGAACTGGCGATCTCTTTGGAGCTGGCGTGCTGTATGCACAACTCAACGGCCGCTCACCCTCAATGAAACATTTGTTCCGCAAGAATCCAATGGGTGCGATCATCCCAGCGCTAATGCACCGGATCCCATCAGAAATGTGCAATTAAGCGTGCTTGGGCGAGAGCAGTACTAGGATGGGTGACCCCCTGGGAAGTCCTCGTGTTGCACCCCTTTTTTGTTATTTTTTTCTGTAACGGCCCGAACCTAATATTCATTTTAGTTATATTGAAGTATCTTAATTATAACTCCATCCAGTTGGGCCCTGCATTTCATTTCATCATTTTCTATATATTTATCCGTATTTGTGCAATTGCAGGTTGAATCGGCAGAGTGGCCTCGAAACGGATCTTAGTTATTCCTAAATACTTCATAAACATTTTAATGAATAATTGAATGTTCGTCTCCAATTTTACCTTCAAAAGATTCAAATTTTTTAATTCGGCAGCTTTAGTGGAAAATATTAATTCCATGTGATGATATAGACCAATGTACATGATAAGAGTGAAAAAAAAAAAAAAGAAGAAGCCGACATAAGTCGGTTGAAAAACCAAAATCAACCCCTACAATTTTCGCTCCCCTCTCTGCCTCCCATACCCAACACCCTCCCATCCCCTGCTTCTGCCTCACGTCGCCCCCTCCCCTGTCGGTTGCTTTGCTGCCGAACACCGGCTACTGCCGGCCATCATCAGTTGGTCACCGTCGCACGCCCAGCCAACCCCACCGTTGCACGCACGCATCCCCCTCGCTCAGCCTTCCTCTGCCCGTGACACGCCCAGCTGCGTCCTCCCCTGTTGCCAGTCGGTCGCCGGTGCCTGCCGTGGGTTCGCCGGTCACCGGCGCTCCACCTATTGTGGCCGACCGCCCCATTACCGGCCCCATCTCCTTCTCCATCCCCTTGCTCTGGCTCTAACTGAAAGTGGAAGGTAAAACCCTAACCTTGCTTAGCTGATTTAGTTTGATGATTTGAATTTCAATTTGTGTACAAACGGATATAATTAACGTTAGTGATTATCCATGTGCAAATATCTTGGGTTATTTTGGATGATGGGATGAATGATGAATTTAATTGTGTTGTTTCAAGCTGGGTTGTGAATGGGCAAAGAATTGGAAGTGAGAAATTGGAGCTGTTTACGACAACTCAAGTGAATGTGTTAATCCTGATGAATAATTGTGTGCGAATGGAAGGTTGCAAGTTTATTTGAGTTCTAGTCTATTTGTTATAATTCATTGATTAATTCCGATGCCTGATTGAGTGAATTCATGGAGCTTGAACTTATTTGACGTTATTGCGTTGTTGCCTGTAATCTGAATTTGGGAAATGTGGAATTGTTTGGTGGAATTATGAATTTATAGCCTGAGTTGAATGGCTATGGGATTTATTTGTACAGCTTGATAACGGTAAAGGATTAAAGGAAGAGGGAAGTGAAATGAATTCTAACTTATCCGGGATTTTATTGCATAGCTGTGAATTTAACGAATTGGGGGTAAGTGACGAAGAAGAATATGAAAGCCTTAGGGCTAGGTGGGTAGGGGTATGTATATCGCAGGAAACTAGAATAGGATGAACTAACTATCTTGGGGTGTGCCTTAATTGAAGTCAAAGTAAATGCCATCAAGTTAATGATGGGTGGAATTAGTCTATGGACTGTCAATGAATTTTAGTGAGCAGCAAAGGAAAGTGACATACGTCAGTGGGTTGGAGTCATGAGGCTAAGTGTATCACAACAAGGGTAATTGAAGGAAATCATATAAGTTTGTGTTAAGATGTTATAAGTCGGGGGGTGGCATAAGCTCGAGCTACAAAGTTCGATGTTTAGAGTAAAGTGTAAGCTAATAAGCTTTGGGTCACCATTGAACAACAGCTTAAGGCATGCAAAATGTTTCGACCACTAATTTGCTTCATCAATAGTCTTATGAATAACCCAGTTTACTTATATCACTAGCTTAATGTGATAATAGTTCGGTGTCTTGCTTGGCTTCATCCTGCATTTAATATAAACAGCCAAACTAGCAGTACTCAGTAAATTTACGATATGGATGTGATAGGAATTCCGAAGGTATCAGGACTATTTCACATATGTAGGTAATTACGTAAATGGTTAAATATTTTGAAGTCAATGCTAAGAATAGTGAGATACAAGGCTTGGATGATGATCAAGATTTATACAACACTAACAGTGTAGGCCATAATAACTCGACTAGTCATACTGGCGATAATAGCACTTTACAAGGACCTTGATGCACATCACACAACAAAACCATGATAATAACGAACTTATAGCATTAATTCTTCTTGTACTGATGGTAACACCGTTATTTATACCTACACTGTTAGTTACAAATGATCCATTAAGCTGGGAAATAGACTAAACTTCGTTGTGACATGCTAATTGGGAAAAGTAACATGTATGAAGCACGAATGAGGTCACTCCTGTCGCTTCAAGCTGCTAACACACGTTCTTCATTACAAAAAGGAGAGAGAATCTCTAAGACCAGGTACGTACACTGCCTGTGCTCTTCGAAAATTCACGTATTTCTCAGCAAAGCAAAGTAACACAAGATTCATTCAAATGAACCAAGTTTCACAGTGTTTTGTCATATAAACAAGTGACCCCGCCCAGTGACCAAGCATTGGGGCTTCTGCCCATCAATATACCCGCGCGCGGCGTCAACTCAGGCTTCTCGATCGGCCTGGGGGGGTGAGCACCCAAAGTATGATCGTTTCAAGATGTACATCGACCAAGGGGTTCACTTTCAGATAATAATCAGCAAGTCAATTTCAATTCGTAATGCTCTCTCTCCTGTTTGCAAAGCAAAATGTTTTGAAATGCGGCCGGCCCAACTAATTTCATATAAACTTAATTCACTGCATGGGAATGTACGTATTGAGCTTCGGCTCACAATTCGAATGTTTTATATTTTCTGTTTTAGGTATGGGAGAAAGGAGTGGCCATCCTCCGGCGAAATCAGAAAGCAACATGCAATGGACGTTGCTGAACGTTAGCTAGTCAACGTTCACAGTAATTATGGGTTAGTATCTTGGAGGTTGTTTATCCTTAGTATTTTGAAACTTCGGGGGCAACAACGCTTGGTATTGGTATGCTAAGTTATCCAGGATAGTAAGTCAGGTAGCCTTATTCCCTCTCGGAATGGCGGTAACGCCTCCAATCAGAGACTTCCGCTGCAAAATCAATAGTAATTAGGCGCTTAAGCTACAGTAATCCGACTTTAGTATTTGGGGGCGTTACATTTTCTTTCTTAAAAGCACTGGTCTTTCTCGTTTCATTTGCTGCGGCCGTCGGATGGGAACTGACCGGGACGAGGAAAAAGCTTTCAAATTAGGCCTTCCGCCCTTGTTCACTCGAAATTACCGAAATTCCTCCACGGACGCCCCCTGGCACTGAAAACCACATTAGAGGCCCCTTTTTACTGCAACACACGGACGAAACCCAATGCTCGCACGGCGCGATGAAGGCGGTCGAGCTACCGTCCGTAACGCACTCTTAGCTCGCCGCTTCCGAGCTGTCAGTTACGAACTTGCGAACTCTTTAGATTTGGCGCAATCTATGAGCGACTCGGCAGCCGCGTACACTCTATAAAAGACTTGTTCCGCCAGATTTCGATGGGTGCGATCATACCAGCACTGATGCACCGGATCCCATCAGAACTCCGCAGTTAAGCGTGCTTGGGCGAGTGTAGTGCTAGAATGGTGACCTCCTGGGAAGTCCTCGTGTTGCACCCCCTTTTCGTTGTTTTTTTCTTTCTTAGAAGCGCCGATCTTTCTCGTTTCATTTGCTGCGGCCAGCGGATCAGAACTGACCAGGACGTGGAAAAAGCATCCAAATCAGGCCATCCGCCTATGTTCAGTCGAAATTACCGAAATTCCCCAACGGACGCCCGGTGGCCCTGAAAAACACATCAGGGGCCCCTTTCTACTGCAACGCACGGACGAAACCCCATGCATGCACGGGGCGATGATGGTAATCGAGCTGCCGTCCGCAACGCACGCTTAGCTCGCCTCTTTCGAGTTGTCAGTTACGACCTTGCGGCCTCTTTGGAGCCGGCGTGCTTTATGCGCAACTCAGCGGCCGCGTACCCTCAATGAAACATTTGTTCCGCACGAATTCGATGGGTGCGATCATACCAGCACTAATGCACTGGACCCCATCAGAACTTCGCAGTTAAGCGTGCTTGGGCGAGAGTAGTACTGGGATGGTGGCCACCTAGGAAGTCCTCGTGTTGCACCCTTTTTTCGTTGTTTTTTCTTTCTCAAAACCACCGATCTTTCTCGTTTCATTTGCTGCGGCCGCCGGATGAGGACTGACCAGGACGAGAAAAAAGCTTCCAAATCAGGCCTTCCGTCCTTGTTCAATCGAAATTACCGAAATTCCTTTACGGACGCCACCTGGCACTGAAAACCACATTAGAGGCCCCTTTTTACTGCAACACACGGACGAAACCCAATGCTCGCACGTGGCGATGAAGGCGGTCGTGCTACCGTCCGTAACGACCTCTTTGCTCGCCGCTTCCGAGCTGTCAGTTACGAACTTGCGAACTCTTTAGATTTGGCGCGATGTATGAGCGACTCGGCAGCCGCGTGCACTGTATAAAAGATTTGTTCCGCCAGATTCTAATGAGTGCGATCATCCCAGTATTAATGCACCGGATCCCATCAGAACTGCGCAGTTAAGCGTGCTTGGGCGAGAGTAGTACTAGGATGGGTGACCTCCTGGGAAGTCTTCGTGTTGCACCCCCTTTTCGTTGTTTTTTTCTTCCTTAAAAGCGCCGATCTTTCTCGTTTCATCTGCTGCGGCCGTCGGATGAGAACTGACCAGGATGAGGAAAAAGCATCCAAGTCAGGCCTTCCGCCCATGTTCACTTGAAATTACCGAAATTCCCCTACGGACGCGTCCAGGCCCTGGAAACCACATCAGAGGTCGTTTTTTAATACAACACACGGACGAAACCCCATGCATGCACGGGGCGATGAGGGTGGTCGAGCTACCGTCCGTAACCCACTTTTAGCTCGCCGCTTCCGAGCTGCCAGTTACGAACTTGCGATCTCTTTGGAGCTGGCGTGCTGTATGCACAACTCAGCGGCCGCGTACCCTCAATGAAACATTTGTTCCGCAAGAATTCGATGGGTGCGATCATCCCAGCACTAATGCACCGGATCCCATCAGAAATGCGCAATTAAGCGTGCTTGGGCGGGAGTAGTACTAGGATGGGTGACCCCCTGGGAAGTCCTCGTGTTGCACCCTTTTTCGTTATTTTTTTCTTTCTTAAAAGCACCGGTCTTTCTCGTTTCATTTGCTGCGGCCGTCGGATAGGAACTGACCGGGGCGAGGAAAAAGCTTTCAAATCAGGCCTTCCGCCCTTGTTCACTCGAAATTACCGATATTCCTCCACGGACGCCTCCTAGCACTGAAAACCACATTAGAGGCCCCTTTTTACTGCAACACACGGACGAAACCCAATGCTCGCACAGGGCGATGAAGGCGGTCGAGCTACCGTCCGTAACGCACTCTTAGCTCGCCGCTTCCGAGCTGCCAGTTACGAACTTGTGAACTCTTTAGATTTGGCGCGATCTATGAGCGACTCGGCAGCGGGTACACTCTAAAAAGACTTGTTCCGCCATATTCCGATGGGTGCGATCATACCAGCATTGATGCACCGGATCCCATCAAAACTCCGCAGTTGAGCGTGCTTGGGCGAGAGTAGTGCTAGGATGGGTGACCTCCTGGGAAGTCCTCGTGTTGCACCCCTTCTTCGTTGTTCTTTTCTTTCTTAGAAGCGCCGATCTTTTTCGTTTCATTTGCTGTGGCCAGCGGATAAGAACTGACCAGGACGTGGAAAAAGCATCCAAATCAGGCCATCCGCCTATGTTCAGTCGAAATTACCGAAATTCCCCGACGGACGCCTCGTGGCCCTGAAAAACACATCAGAGGCCCCTTTTTACTGCAACGCACGGACGAAGCCCCATGCATGCACGGGGCGATGAAGGTGGTTGAGCTACCGTCCGTAACGCACGCTCAGCTCGCCTCTTCCGAGTTGTCAATTACGAACTTGCGACCTCTTTGGAGCCGGCGTGCTTTATGCGTAACTCAGCGGCCGCGTACCCTCAATGAAACATTTGTTCCGCAAGAATTCGATGGGTGCGATCATACCAGCACTAATGCACCGGATCCCATCAGAACTCAGCAGTTAAGCGTGCTTGGGCGAGAGTAGTACTGGGATGGGTGACCCCCTGGGAAGTCCTCGTGTTGCACCCCTTTTTCGTTGTTTTTTCTTTCTCAAAACCACCGATCTTTCTCGTTTCATTTGCTGCGGCCGCCGGATGAGGACCGACCAGGACGTGGAAAAAGCATCCAAATCAGCCCATCCGCCTATGTTCAGTCGAAATTACCGAAATTCCTTTACGGACGCCGCCTGGCCCCGAAAACCACATTAGAGGCCCCTTTTTACTGCAACACACGGACGAAACCCAATGCTCGCACGGGGCGACGAAGGCGGTCGAGCTACCGTCCGTAACGAACTCTTAGCTCGCCGCTTACGAGCTGTCAGTTACGAACTTGCGAACTCTTTAGATTTGGCGCGATGTATGAGCGACTCGGCAGGCGCGTGCACTCTGTAAAAGATTTGTTCCGCCAGATTCTAATGGGGGCGATCATCCCAGCATTAATGCACCGGATCCCATCAGAACTGCGCAGTTAAGCGTGCTTGGGCGAGAGTAGTACTAGGATGGGTGATCTCCTGGGAAGTCCTCGTGTTGCACCCCCTTTTCGTTGTTTTTTTTCTTCCTTAAAACAGCCGATCTTTCTCGTTTCATCTGTTGCGGCCGTCGGATGAGAACTGACCAGGACGAGGAAACAGCATCCATGTCAGGCCTTCCGCCCATGTTCACTTGAAATTACCGAAATTCCCCTACGGACGCGTCCAGGCCCTGAAAACCACATCAGGGGTCGTTTTTTAATACAACACACGGACGAAACCCCATGAATGCACGGGGCGATGAGGGTGGTCGAGCTACCGTCCGTAACGCACTCTTAGCTCGCCGCTTCCGAGCTGCCCGTTACGAACTTGCGATCTCTTTGGAGCTGGCGTGCTGTATGCACAACTCAACGGCCGCTCACCCTCAATGAAACATTTGTTCCGCAAAAATCCAATGGGTGCGATCATCCCAGCTCTAATGCACCGGATCCCATCAGAAATGCGCAATTAAGCGGTTGCGGCGAGAGGAGAGCAGCACTAGGATGGGTGACCCCCTGGGAAGTCCTCGTGTTGCACCCCTTTTTCGTTATTTTTTTCTTTCTTAAAAGCACCGGTCTTTCTCGTTTCATTTGCTGCGGCCGTCGGATGGGAACTGACCGGGACGAGGAAAAAGCTTTCAAATCAGGCCTTCCGCCCTTGTTCACTCGAAATTACCGAAATTCCTCCACGGACGCCTCCTGGCACTGAAAACCACATTAGAGGCCCCTTTTTACTGCAACACGTGGACAAAACCCAATGCTCGCACGGGGCGATGAAGGCGGTCGAGCTACCGTCCATAACGCACTCTTAGCTCGCCGCTTCCGAGCTGTCAGTTACGAACTTGCGAACTCTTTAGATTTAGCGCGATGTATGCGCGACTCGGCAGCCGCGTGCACTCTATAAAAGAATTGTTCCGCCAGACCCTAATGGGTGTTATCATCCCAGCATTAATGCACCGGATCCCATCAGAACTACGCAGTTAAGCGTGCTTGGGCGAGAGTAGTACTAGGATGGGTGACCTCCTGGGAAGTCCTCGTGTTGCACGCCCTTCTCGCTATTTTTTTCCTCTCTTAAAAGCGCCGATCTTTCTCGTTTCATCTGCTGCAGCCGTCAGATGAGAACGGACCAGGACGCGGAAAAAGCATCCAAGTCAGGCCTTCCGCCCATGTTCGCTTGAAATTACCGAAATTCCCCTGCGGACGCGTCCAGGCCCTGAAAACCACATCAGAGGTCGTTTTTTAATACAACACACGGACGAAACCCCATGCATGCACGGGGCGATGAGGGTGGTCGAGCTACCGTCCGTAAAGCACTCTTAGCTCGCCGCTTCCGAGCTGCCAGTTACGAACTTGCGATCTCTTTGGAGCTGGCGTGCTGTATGCACAACTCAACGGCCGCTCACCCTCAATGAAACATTTGTTCCGCAAGAATCCAATGGGTGCGATCATCCCAGCCTAATGCACCGGATCCCATCAGAAATGCGCAATTAAGCGTGCTTGGGCGAGAGTAGTACTAGGATGGGTGACCCCCTGGGAAGTCCTCGTGTTGCACCCCTTTTTCGTTATTTTTTTCTTTCTTAAAAGCACCGGTCTTTCTCGTTTCATTTGCTGCGGCGTCGGATGGGAACTGACCGGGACGAGGAAAACGCATCCAAATCAGGCCTTCCGCCCATGTTCACTTGAAATTACCGAAATTCCCCTACGGACGTCCAGGCCACTGAAAACCACATTAGAGGCTGTTTTTACTACAACACACGGACGAAACCCAATGCATGCACGGGGCGATGAGGGTGGTCGAGCTACCGTCCGTAACGCACTCTTAGCTCGCCGCTTCCGAGCTGCCTGTTACGAAGTTGTGATCTCTTTGGAGCTGGCGTGCTGTATGCACAACTCAACGGCCCCTCACCCTCAATGAAACATTTGTTCCGCAAGATTCCAATGGGTGCGATCATCCCAGCACTAATGCACCGGATCCTATCATAAATGCGCAATTAAGCGTGCTTGGGCGAGAGCAGTACTAGGATGGGTGACCCCCTGGGAAGTCCTCGTGTTGCACCCCTTTTTCGTTATTTTTTTCTTTCTTAAAAGCACCGGTCTTTCTCATTTCATTTGCTGCGGCCGTCGGATGGGAACTGACCGGGACGAGGAAAAAGCTTTCAAATCAGGCCTTCCGCCATTGTTCACTCGAAATTACCGAAATTCCTCCACGGACGCCTCCTGGCACGGAAAACCACATTAGAGGCCCCTTTTTACTGCAACACACGGACGAAACCCAATGCTCGCACGGGGCGAGGAAGGCGGTCGAGCTACCGTCCGTAACGCACTCTTAGCTCGCCGCTTCCGAGCTGCCAGCTACGAACTTGCGAACGCTTTAGATTTGGCGCGATCTATGAGCGACTCGGCAGCCGCGTACACTCTATAAAAGACTTGTTCCGCCAGATTCCGATGGGTGCGATCATACCAGCACTGATGCACCGGATCCCATCAGAACCCCACAGTTAAGCGTGCTTGGGCGAGAGTAGTGCTAGGATGGGTGACCTCCTGGAAAGTCCTCGCGTTGCACCCCTTTTTCGTTGTTTTTTTCTTTCTTAGAAGCGCCGATCTTTCTCGTTTCATTTGCTGTGGCCAGCGGATAAGAACTGGCCAGGACGTGGAAAAAGCATGCAAATCAGGCCATCGCCCTATGTTCAGTCGAAATTACCGAAATTCCCCTACGGACGCCTCGTGGCCCTAAAAAACACATCGGAGGTCGTTTTTTAATACAACACACGGACGAAACCCCATGCGTGCACGGGGCGATGAGGGTGGTCGAGCTACCGTCCGTAACGCACTCTTAGCTCGCCGCTTCCGAGCTGCCAGTTACGAACTTGCGATCTCTTGGGAGCTGGCGTGCTGTATGCACAACTCAACGGCCGCTCACCCTCAATGAAACATTTGTTCCGCAAGAATCCAATGGGTGCGATCATCCCAGCACAAATGCACCGGATCCCATCAGAAATGCGAAATTAAGCGTTCTTGGGCGAGAGTAGTACTAGGATGGGTGACCCCCCTGGGAAGTCCTCGTGTTGCACCCTTTTTTCGTTATTTTTTTCTTTCTTAAAAGCACCGGTCTTTCTCGTTTCATTTGCTGCGGCCGCCGGATGGGAACTGACCGGGACGAGGAAAAAGCTTTCAAATCAGGCCTTCCGCCCTTGTTCACTCGAAATTACCGAAAATCCTCCACGGACGCCCCCTGGCACTGAAAACCACATTAGAGGCCCCTTTTTACTGCAACACACGGACGAAACCCAATGCTCGCACGGGGCGATGAAGGCGGTCGAGCTACCGTCCGTAACGAACTCTTAGCTCGCGGATTCCGAGCAGTAAGTTACGAACTTGCGAACTCTTTAGATTTGGCGCGATCTATGAGCGACTCGGCAGCCGCGTACACTCTATAAAAGACTTGTTCCGCCCGATTCCGATGGGTGCAATCATACCAGCACTAATGCACCGGATCCCATCAGAACTCCGCAGTTAAGCGTGCTTGGGCGAGAGAAGTACTGGGATGGGTGACCTCCTGGGAAGTCCTCGTGTTGCACCCATTCTTCGTTGTTTTTTCTTTCTCAAAACCACCGATCTTTCTCGTTTCATTTGCTGCGACCGCCGGGTGAGGACTGACCAGGACGAGGAAAAACTTCCAAATCAGGCCTTCCGTCCTTTTTCAATCGAAATTACCGAAATTCCTTTGCGGACGCCGCCTGGCACTGAAAACCACACTAGAGGCCCCTTTTTACTGCAACACACGGACGAAACCCAATGCTCGCACGGGCCGATGAAGGCGGTCGAGCTACCGTCCGTAACGAACTCTTAGCTCGCCGCTTCCGAACTGTCAGTTACGAACTTGCGAACTCTTTAGATTTAGCGCGATGTATGAGCGACTCGGCAGCCGCGTGCACTCTATAAAAGATTTGTTCCGCCAGAATCTAATGGGTGCGATCATCCCAGCATTAATGCACCGGATCCCATCAGAACTGCGCAGTTTAGCGTGCTTGGGCGAGAGTAGTACTAGGATGGGTGACCTCCTGGGAAGTCCTCGTGTTGCCCCCCCTTTTCGTTGTTTTTTTTTTCCTTAAAAGCGCCGATCTTTCTCGTTTCATCTGCTGCGGCCGTCGGATGAGAACTGACCAGGACGAGGAAAACGCATCCAAGTCAGGCCTTCCGCCCATGTTCACTTGAAATTACCGAAATTCCCCTACGGATGCGTCCAGGCCCTGAAAACCACATCAGAGGTCGTTTTTTAATACAACACACGGGCGAACCCCCATGCATGCACGGGGCGATGAGGGTGGTCGAGCTACCGTCCGTAACGCACTCTTAGCTCGCCGCTTTCGAGCTGCCAGTTACGAACTTGCGATCTCTTTGGAGCTGGCGTGCTGTATGCACAACTCAACGGCCGCTCACCCTCAATGAAACATTTGTTCCGCAAGAATCCAATGGGTGCGATCATCCCAGCACTAAGGCACCGGATCCCATCAGAACTCCGCAGTTAAGCGTGCTTGGGCGAGAGTAGTACTGGGATGGGTGACTTCCTGGGAAGTCCTCGTGTTGCACCCATTTTTCGTTGTTTTTTCTTTCTCAAAACCACCGGTCTTTCTCGTTTCATTTGCTGCGGCCGTCGGATAAGAACTGATCGGGACGAGGAAAAAGCTTTCAAATCAAGCCTTCCACCCTTGTTCACTCGAAATTACCGAAATTCCTCCACGGACGCCTCCTGGCACTGAAAACCATATTAGAGGCCCCTTTTTACTGCAACACCCGGACGAAACCCAATGCTCGCACGGGGCGATGAAGGCGGTCGAGCTACCGTCCGTAACGAACTCTTAGCTCGCGGCTTCCGAGCTGTCAGTTACGAACTTGCGAACTCTTTAGATTTGGCGCGATGTATGGGCGACTCGGCAGCCGCGTGCACTCTATAAAAGATTTGTTCCGCCAGATTCTAATCGGTGCGATTATCCCAGCATTAATGCACCGGATCCCATCAGAACTGCGCCGTTAAGCGTGCTTGGGCGAGAGTAGTACTAGGATGGGTGACCTCCTGGGAAGTCCTCGCGTTGCACCCCCTTTTCGTTGTTTTTTTCTTCCTTAAAAGCGCCGATCTTTATCGTTTCATCTGCTGCGGCCGTCGGATGAGAACTGACCAGGACGAGGAAAAAGCATCCCAGTCAGGCCTTCCGCCCATGTTCACTTGAAATTACCGAAATTCCCCTACGGACGCGTCCAGGCCCTGAAAACCACATCAGAGGTCGTTTTTTAAGACAACACACGGACGAAACCCCATGCATGCACGGGGCGATGAGGGTGGTCGAACTACCGTCCGTAACGCACTCTTAGCTCGCCGCTTCCGAGCTGCCAGTTACGAACTTGCGATCTCTTTTGAGCTGGCGTGCTGTATGCACAACTCAGCGGCCGCTCACCCTCAATGAAACATTTGTTCCGCAAGAATCCAATAGGTGCGATCATCCCAGCACTAATGCACCGGATCCCATCAGAAATGCGCAATTAAGCGTGCTTGGGCGAGAGTAGTACTAGGATGGGTGACCCCCTGGGGATTCGTCGTGTTGCACCCCTTTTTCGATATTTTTTTCTTTCTTAAAAGCACCGGTCTTTCTCGTTTCATTTGTTGCGGCCGTCGGATGAGAGCTGACCGGGACGAGGAAAAAGCTTTCAAATCAGGCCTTCCGCCCTTGTTCACTCGAAATTACCGAAATTCCACCACGGACGCCTCCCGGCACTGAAAACCACATCAGAGGCCCCTTTTTACTGCAACACACGGACGAAACCCAATGCTCGCACGGGGCGATGAAGGCGATCGAGCTACCGTCCGTAACGCACTCTTAGCTCGCCGCTTCCGAGTTGTCAGTTACGAACGTGCGAACTCTTTAGATTTGGCGCGATCTATGAGCGACTCGGTAGCCGCGTACACTCTATAAAAGATTTGTTCCGCCGGATTCTAATCGGTGCTATCATCCCAGCATTAATGCACCAGATCCCATCAGAACTGCGCAGTTAAGCGTGCTTGGGTTAGAGTAGTACTAGGATAGGTGACCTCCTGGGAAGTCCTCGTGTTGCACCCCCTTTTCGTTGTTTTTTTCTTCCTTAAAAGCGCCGATCTTTCTCGTTTCATCTGCTGCGGCCCTCGGATGAGAACTGACCAGGATGAGGAAAAAGCATCCAAGTCAGGCCTTCCGCCCTTGTTCACTCGAAATTACCGAAATTCCTCCACGGACGCCTCCTGGCACTGAAAACCACATTAGAGGCCCCTTTTTACCGCAACACACGGACGAAACCCAATGCTCGCACGGGGCGATGAAGGCGGTCGAGCTACCGTCCGTAACGCACTCTTAGTTCGCCGCTTCCGAGCTGTCAGTTACGAACTTGCGAACTCTTTAGATTTGCCGCGATCTATGAGCGACTCGGCAGTCGCGTACACTTTATAAAAGACTTGTTCCGCCAGATTCCGATGGGTGCGATCATACCAGCACTGATGCGCCGGATCCCATCAGAACTCCGCAGTTAAGCGTGCTTGGGCGAGAGTAGTGCTAGGATGGGTGACCTCCTGGGAAGTCCTCGTGTTGCACCCTTTTTTCGTTGTTTTTTTCTTTCTTAGAAGCGCCGATCTTTCTCGTTTCATTTGCTGCGGCCAGCGGATGAGAACTGACCAGGACGTGGAAAAAGCATCCAAATCAGGCCATCCGCCTATGTTCAGTCGAAATTACCGAAATTCCCCTACAGACGCCTCGTGGCCCTGAAAAACACATCAGAGGCCCCTTTTTACCGCAACGCATGAACGAAACCCCATGCATGCGCGGGGCGATGAAGGTGGTCGAGCTACCGTCCGTAACGCACGCTTAGCTCGCCTCTTCCGAGTTGTCAGTTACGAACCTGCGACCTCTTTGGAGCCGGCGTGCTCTATGCGCAACTCAGCGGCCGCGTACCCTCAATGAAACATTTGTTCGCAAGAATTCGATGGGTGCGACCATACCAACACTAATGCACCAGATCCCATCAAAACTCCGCAGTTAAGCGTGCTTGGGCGAGAGTAGTACTGGGATGGGCGACCTCCTGGGAAGTCCTCGTGTTGCACCCATTTTTCATTGTTTTTTCTTTCTCAAACCCACCGATCTTTCTCGTTTCATTTGCTGCGGCCGACGGATGAGGACTGACCAGGACGAGGAAAAAGCTTCCAAATCAGGCCTTCCGTCCTTATTCAATCGAAATTACCGAAATTCCTTTACGGACGCCGCCTGGCACTGAAAACCACATTAGAGGCCCCTTTTTACTGCAACACGCGGACGAAACCCGATGCTCGCACGGTGCGATGAAGGCGGTCGAGCTACCGTCCGTAACGAACTCTTAGCTCGCCGCTTCCGAGCTGTCAGTTACGAACTTGCGAACTCTTTAGATTTGGCGCGATGTATGGGTGACTCGGCAGCCGCGTGCATTCTATAAAAGTTTTGTTCCGCCAGATTTTAATCGGTGCGATCATCCCAGCATTAATGCACCGGATCCTATCAGAACTGCGCCGTTAAGCGTGCTTGGGCGAGAGTAGTACTAGGATGGGTGACCTCCTGGGAAGTCCTCGTGTTGCACCCCCTTTTCGTTGTTTTTTTCTTCCTTA